>SCLF01137969.1:0-10518 GCA_004367975.1 Mesochordaeus erythrocephalus
GATTTTCGCAATTATTATCTGTAAGCGAAACATTATGTGTATATACGTCACAGAATTGGCAAAGAACCAGCTTGGGCAATCCACTGAATTCTTTACAGGCGGTAATTGGCTCGACTAGGCATCTTATATTTTGCGCCTCATCACCACTAGAAAACACAACTTGGTCGCCTCCCCAGACATGTGCCATAACCCAGATAACGATGACCTTCACTCCGGTTCCTGATTTATCTTTAGCAAAGTGTTCTAGAAAATCTTTAACCCCTTCTTTGGTAATTTTGCCTTAATTACAAGAATTAACCATTTATGATCGCTATGGTCATATAATCAGCTGCGAACCCGTCATTTAAAAAAATATGGAAAACGTTCATTCGTACCTGCGCGCGTTTATTATATCTCCCGGGCAATGAATCAACCAGTTATGTCCAACGACCGTGGAATTGAGCGCGGAAGATTTTACAAAAATTTGTAGATCGGATGCTAAAAATCCGAATTATTTTCATTATTTTAAATCGGGAATCATAACAAATTGTGGCTAAGAGGGGCCTGTGGCACAGAGGGCCTTATCTCGATAGTTCAACGTAACGGTGGATGTAGCGAGGAAACGACTGTTTTACGATGACCGGTATCAAAGAACAAGAATAATTTTTTGAAAAAGGAAAAGAAAGCGATAAAAGCCCTAGACATTTGTTAAGAAGAAAAGCCGTTACTGATAAGCATGCTGGAAAGAAAGCAAGAACTAATGGCAGCTGCAATACCGATTAATTCTGAAAGCTATAGACTGGGAAAGATCACGGAGACAGCTGCGGATACAAGGCGGGGAAAATAAAGTTATAAGACAATGGTTGCACCCTGGCCAAATCTAAACGGTAGTGAGATTATTTTTACACTTTGCTGCCAGACGGCGAAAATTTGAAAGACTTCTATCTACTGGTTCAAACGATGCTCGCCTCCGGTATCGAATGGCAGATATTCATCGAATGGAAGCGACTGGATATGATTCAAATATACTAAAATATGCGGGCAAGAGAATGGAACCTTACTGAAAACGTATTGCAACATCTACTTTCAGACGAAGACGTTCACCCAAAGCGGGATTTAGCAGGTTTCTGGGACGAATAGCACATGGAACCAATGGTATATTCAGACCATCGGAAGATACAGAACATCAACAAGTCAAGCTACGGCAGGAATACCGGGACGAGTATAGAAGGTCGCACAAATTACAAAGAATGCAAACCAGTACAAAATTTGTTTCACGATAAGGTCAAAGTATGGCCCGCTCCAAAATATTAAATAAAACAAAACCGTTGAAATCCTTCAAATGAATAATTAAAGTTGAATCTCAACTGCTGAAAGAGTGTAGGCGGTTCAAATCGGAGTATAGCTTTTCAAGTAATCCAAATTGGTCAAAACAAGCGAAGGAGTTAATCGAATATATGAAGACGCGAAACCGCCCGATTGACACATATTGTATTACAAAGCATCGATTTGAATTTCGAGCACACATTTATGTTCAATGCAGAGATTATCAACAAAATGTAGCTGAATACAAGGCCAAGACAATAACAAACACCCATTCTAAAATGGAGCGTTTTGACACAATTGGCAAAAGATAACCAGTTAATAAAAAGGCAGCTAGCACACTGATGGCTGTCGTATAAAGTGAGAAAACGTACGTGTAAATACTGTAAACAAAGCAGTTTTTATACACATAGGAATACGTATGTCAAAAATAAACTTAACCGGTATTAAGCGAGATTTTTTCTAAAATAGATACACCATCTCATGGCAACAATTTCAAGTGAAACAGAATGCAAAAAAATTAGGTTTAGCAAGCACACTGGTAGAAATTCGTGTTACGTAACTTTAATAGCACTAGGTCTAGATGCTGTGTCAATAACCCGCCAACTCAGATCGTAAGGGATATCACAATGCTTAATTTTCATTCGGGCTAACATTCCAATCAATTAGCAATACTGGCTAAAAATGAACCGGAAAATTATTCACTTAAAATGCTGTAGCCGGAAGATATCACATTTTAGCAGCTACATGGAACGAATAATGATTATGCAGTGGCGGAAATCACTCAGTCAGATTTTTGCTTCAAATAGCGCTTAATGAAAGATGTAAACTCAAAGACCTAAACCAACCTTATGCAAAACAGCTCGCAAACACAAACTGGTGCTTGTTTTATAGTGGACCCGGTTGGGAAAAATGGCCAGAAATATACGATCCAAATCTGGATAAACCAGCTAGAGCAAGCAGCTGGGTTCCTAATGCTCCAAGCAGAGGACCTAGAAAATGATCTTTACCTTTCAAATAGGATTTCACTGATAGCAGGCGTTTGAATGGAAGCATCAAAACTTTATCGCTAAAATAGCTTATTTCACAGTCTGCCTCATAATTGCATAATGAGGTCGAGTGCCAAATATGCAAGCATGCAGTTAGAGAAAATATATTAAGAAAATATACCCCACTTGAAACTTTACGAATGATAAAAATGGGGATCATTAACCCGCAAGGTGCACGGATAGACCTACCTATACGCTGCAATCTGTGTGGCTTGCACACAGTCGTGAAAATCATTATTTCATCTCTGGATCACTATTTTCGTGGCGTTGATTGTGGGTATAAGGGCTAGTTTGAAAAGACAATTTCCAATATATTTACTAACATTCAAGCTTTTTTCGACTGCTATCAACCCATTTATCAGAATTTGTAGTTTTATATCTCATATTCGCAAATTTGTGATTGATTTGGTGCCGAGTTCCCTATAACTATCGGTTCTCTATTTTATCAGAATGCGTTTATTTTTGCTCATATTGTTCGCCTCATCTCCATCTACCTCAGCACCAAATCTGGCTCTATTCTACCTACACATTTAAAGTCCAAATATTTTTCGTTTCCATTCAAAAAGTTTACCCACGAATATTGAGAGTTATGTACCATTATATACGATTAAATGTTTGGGTCGGATAAATATCGGCCAGGGAAGTGTTTGTCCATTTTCTTTCCGCAATTCTCGGATTTTTCGATTCTTGGCTTCACTACCGGTCAAAATTTGTGGTTGAAAGTTATCCTCAAATATGCGCAAGAAATTTCGGCTTAGAAATATCGAGCGGTACTAGAGTTCGTCTTGGGCAACAATTTTGTGCGGTTCCCAATTCGATAAAAAAAACATTTCGGGTTTTTAGCATCCACTTCCGGTGCCGCTTCTGACAATGGTGTCCATGGACAAGAACGACCAAAAGGTTGCTTTACTAGTGCGCGGCTAAATGGCCCTGGCTTCACTATACTCCAGGTAGTTATTTTATATATTCACCATGTCATACTGAACCAAAGCGAACCAGACACTTAGAATCTAGTAAACCAGTTCAGCTGGGCTGATGGTTCGTTATAATCTGGTTCTTCATTTCCTGTTAACCTACTTTATTTGCCTCTCTGACTACTGCTACACCCCTGTCAAAACTGCCCCCCCTAGGGGTCCAGGGAGCAACTTATCGGTTAACTAAACTTAGTTTTTCCTTGCGGTTACGAATCTATTCCAGAATATCCAAAATTATACCGCGTCGTACAGTTAACCTCCATTAAGGGGTATATTTCGGTTTGAGCAGAATCAAATGTACGCACGTTTGACAGATTTTCGAATGTAGCTAACTCCTTTTAACAGTTTTTGGCACATAACCCCTGTGAGCCGTTTTGAGCATTGTAGGCTGTAGTGTGGGTGCGACTAAACCACCAACCCTCTACGGGTTAAATGGTGATTTACTGGCACCTTTATGTTTACATCGATGGCATGTTAAAAAGCACAAATGTGCGAAACCATGGTTTATATCCCAGGTTTCCACAGTGCTGAGGACATCTTCATTATGTACTATTAATATAAATAAAGTAATAAAGAATGACCTTTGTTAGATATACATGAGATATACCTGGGATATACCTGAGATATACATGAGACCTATGTGAGATATACAGAGATAATGTGAGGTAACAGCAGGGTAGAAGAAACCATCATACAAGGCTTAGTTATTTTTCTCTTCCATTTGGAACAGAAAATATTCTGAAGAAGTTCGTAAACACTGAAGTCAATTTTCTGAAATAGCGCATAGGCCTAGCCGGTTTAACTTTTCACTGTCTGATTAGAAATTGTCGGTCGATAACCTGGCCAATTTTTTCGACGTAAATGTTCGGATTTTTCATTAGTTAGGTACCCCGCCTTGGATTGGACCGCTTAGATTTTTTCGTGGCATTTCTTGACTAAAATTTACCCCACGCAAAAATTCTATGTCACTCTCAACTCCAAAAAAACAATTTCCGGTTTTCAGGTAGCACATCCCGTGGCACAACGGGTCTAAAAATTACTGTAAAAGATGCGGCCGCGAAAAACTGGTCGATGAGCCTGAAAAGCCTCAAACGGTTCACAGGAGTTAAGTAAAAAATGTGACTTCGGGAAGTATGTCGGATTGGCTCGGAAGTGGGATTATTCGACGTATCATGACTCAAGCTTCCATTCTTCTCAACGGACCGACCCCGAATTCTTAACACGTGACCCAGTTATAGGCCAAAATTGGTACACATTTTCAAACAATGACAAAATCACGAATTTTTCACTTTTCGGAAGGTTAAAGTCAGCTATATTCGACTTATGTTTTGTTTATAGAGGGGGTTAACTGTAGGACGCCCTACACTTTCGGATAGTCTGATAACAGATTCTGGACCGTAAGGAAAAACTCTATTAGACTCACTAAGTCTCGTTAATTGATCAGTTGCTCCCTGGACCCCTAGGGGGCAATTTTGACAAGAGTGTGCTAAGAACACTACTGAAACAAGGGAGGTGGAGCAGCTAATTAAATCCACCTAATTTTGTCGGATCTACGATTACTTACCGTTTAAGTAACCACTGCGAAGAAAGCCGTTGTTCTCGAAAGACTGCTGAATTTCCCGTACGTCATCGTCGGACCCTAATCTGATTAAAGACGGGTTTTCGTATTCTGATATATTTATGATCAGATAGTACTTGCCTTCACCCACATTGTAAGTCTAAACATTATAATAATATTTACAGTCGATGGAAAAATTCGGACCTGTAGATTAACTTGTGTCGATTCCAAATTTTAACGACATTTGAACAAAATGGAAAAATCCAAAAAAATCATTAGAAATTAGCAAATTATGATAATGAGTATATTTTTCAATATGATCGAAACTGGTTTGCTAATTAATGACTCAATCCAATTTTATTATCCAAGGTGAAGATTTCCATTTTTTAAAAATCTGGTTATAGAAAACCTTTCTGGTTTTCTAAAGCGGCTCCAGAGACAACCAAAGCTTCTTGAGAATTATACAAAAGAAACAGTAAAGGAGCAATTCGAAGATAGCATTAGATCTAGCGATATCAGTCTTATTATGCTGCTGGACAAGTAATAGGAATCAACGGAGGAACAGTGCAAATGTCTGGATAAACAGAAGGCGATTCTGGCAGACACGATACTTAGTAAAGTTGTCGTTAATGTGGTAACCGAAAAGGAGGAGGTAACGGACAACGCAGTAGCGGGCAATGGCTAATTGGTAGCGGTAGTCAATACACTTGTGCTAAAGCAGGACGAACAGTATGGAAGCAGGACGAGCAGTATGGAAAGAGAAGGAAAGATAATGGAAGAATGGAAGAAATCAATAGACGAGCAAATTGGAAAAATAAGGCACAAGAAAGATGCGCCAAGATCATTAAATCGAGTTGGCGGCCGTCAATCAGAAGTTACAGTTCCAGGATACTCACGATGGGACAATAAACTGTATCGCCCACACGAGCAACAAGTGCGACCAAGTATGGGTCCAGGACGAGATCAAAGACGTTATCCTCAGCCATACGGTTATGGACAACAACAACAATACGGACAACAACAACGTCGTTATGCGTGTGGTAGAATGGGACACATTAGGCAGGACTGTCGAGGAACTAACCTCACATCTTATCAGTGTTAGCTTTGTACGAAATCGTCTACAAAGCTATAAAGTAAAGTTTCAGTTAAAGTATAAATGTTAGGATTATAACTCATTGAACAATAACTTGATAGTGTAACGGATATAATACCGAACTCTGAGTACGTTGGCCAGGGTTCGATCCCCGTTCAAGTCATAAATATTTTAAAGTCGTTTAAATGAGTTATTCTGACATTCGGCCATACGCTAACAAATCGTGACTTGATCGAATTAGTATTAGTCATTCCTCCTCCGTCTTACGCCTAAAAATGGTGACGTACGATATAGAGGCCATACCCTTGAATCTGGGGTTCTTATAAGGACCATAGTGAAAGTTGACCAAAAAGGTGTTTGGCGATTGCGACCTTAGTGATCCATGTAGTATCCCGGCCTTAGATATCATGACCTAGAACTGGGGGAGTTAAAGTATAAATGTTAGAATTGTAACTCATTGAGCAATGACTTGACAGTGTAATGGATAGCATACCGAACTCTGAGTACGTTGGCCCGAGTTCGATCCCAGGTCAAGTCAGAAATAATTTCAAGTTGTTTAAATGAGTCATTCTGACATTCGGCCATACGCTAACATCAGTGTGGGAAAAGAGGGCATATTGCCCAGAAACATCATATGCATAGTTCAAAAAACTGAGGCGGGCATTTTTTGTTATAAAAGAAATGCCGTTTAGAGTAAACACCAATAATGACTAATTTTTGTCAGAATATTCATTGATAAAAAACCTGTCTACGCCCAGTTAGACACGGGGTATCACGTATCCGTATTGCCAGTAAATATAGTACCGGAAACAATTAAATTAAAACCATCAAGTATAAGAATGGTAACGTACAACGGGATTGGAATTAGTAACATGGGGAGTGTCAATCTGAAGATTATACTGGAATCGGGATAGGAAATAAATCATGTCTTTATCATATCAGAATTACCGCTAGTGCCGATAATTGGTAGCGATCTTCTAACGAATTTAGCACCGTGAGTAACACGGCAACGGTTGCTGTAACCAGAATTACAAAGTATACGAACATTTAATCTGAAGCAAAACTAATCAATTCCTTGCGCATTATAGTTGCTGACAACCAAACAGCAAAGCGGCAAGCAAACAGAACCAACTGCGAAGCAGCGGATTAACAATAATAATAATCACAAATCAATAGAGTACGTTAACCAACAGGTCAATATAAGCGCAGCCAAGGCGATTACAAAAATTTTCAACGTCATAACGGAGAACGACAGCGTGAACGAGATCATGAGTGAAATAATCACTTGTAAATTGAATAAAACACAAATGCAAAGACTCAAGTCAATCTTGACAGCAAATACTGAAGTAATTCTGACTAAGCATGAAAGTCCAAAACCGGCGAAGCCTCCGGACTTTGAAGTTCACCTAAAGACCGAATGTCCGGTATCCTCACAAAATTATAGGACCCATTATGCACTTCGTGATGTGCTGAGAAATATGATGCAAAAGAATTGAAAAGACGGTCTCATGACACGAACTCCATCTACATGGAATTCGCCAACAACGCTCATAAATAACCATCAGGTGATTATAGAGTAGTCGTGGATTATAGGGCAGTAAAGTCGGAGATTGAGAGTGATCATTACCCACTACCCCGTATTCCAGATCTTATTGCGTACCCGAAGAAAGGGAAGGTGTTTACCGCCATAGATCTTCCCAGGGATTTCACCAAATCCCACTATCCGAAGGTGCGAAAAGAATGCTAACGGGAGGAAATCAAAATGGGCAATTTCAGTACAATGTTATGCCCATGGAGTCAAAAAACGCACCAGCATATTTCCAACGACAAATGGACAGGTTGTTTGAGTCGGTGCCTCTCGAAGACCAGGTAATATACTTGGACGACTTACTGATACACAGTTCATCAGTGGAATCGAAGTTGAATAATCTAGAACGTTCACTGAGGATTAAGGAGCAATTTTGATTACAAGTAAATGCGGCGAAAGATAGAGTGGATAGTATAATAAATTTGGCTTCCCAAGATCAAAAAATAGGCTCAATCACTTTGTGGCGCCTTTAATTAGTTACGTACATTATACCGGAGTTAGCATCAATGGCGGGACCAGTTTCAGGAACATGGCATGGACACCGATTTAGGTGGTTGAATGAAACAGAAGCAGCGTTTAAAAGGTTAAGGAACATAGTTTCATCGGGTACACTGAATGGTTGGATGCCTATACGTTTGTGGGGAGAATGAGGCACATGAACATCACTGTTTGCAAATGTACGTGGTGGACCGATCATAAAGCCATGATTTACGCCAATAAATTGAAGGCTAATAAAGAGAATATTGCCCGAATTTTGTACGAGGTCGCAGACTTGAGTATGAGATACAAATAATAGAATTAATCGAGAATTCCAAGTTCTATTATTACGATACACACTATATTTACAGGTTGTTAATGGATAATAAGGTCCAGTCAACGTTCCCATATGATCGAATAACAGTTATGTTGCCAACATTGTCCGATTTGAAGAGGTCAAATACGAGCCTTTAATTCTACGCGCGTTGATATTGGGTGGACGGAAAAAGATCATTTCATTGAACGCTAATCGATAGCGCGTCAACATACGATTAATAGGCCGCATCAACCATACGAATGATAACTAATGGTGCCTTAATTCAAGGACGTGTCGAGCCATAGACGAATTAGACAGACGGAAACACCGCCAACGCTCGGAAAATTTAAGCAGCATCACTGTATTACACAGTTTTCAAAAGTCGTCGCGGAAAATAGGAGAAATAGAAAATGCGTGGGCTTAAAAATGATTTCCATGGAAATTAGGTTATATGGGTTAATTAGCCAACTCAGCATTAATTATCATTACCATGCAGGTCGTAATCAGACTATGAAGGAAACTTACATTTATATGCATACCTGGAATGTCCCTTGTCGCTTGAAAGGCACTGGTTTGACGACCATTTTTTGTTGTGTTTTGTCTTGGTTCTGAAAAAAAAAAAAATTCGAACGACAATGAGAACGTAAAAATACGCAGTCGTATATTTTTTCTCCTTTTTAATTAAATATTTACCATTATAGAGGTGAACTTTTAGTTTTATAATGGTAAACATTCGATTACAAGTGTTTGATTAAAAACATTCGATTAGATTCCTGTCTTTCCCGGTCCGACAGCTCGACAACGCGGGCTGTCTTTGAACCCAGGCTCAAAAATAACAAGAAAAGGTTAATTTCCAGTATAAGATACCGGTCTACCAAGCATTTTCTGTTGTTTTTTAGTTTGTTCTAAGAAAGTATTGAAAGACATTTTTATAACGATGTTTTTCTAACTCTGCATAGATCGGTGGTTGTTATTTGGTTAAAATTGTTTTTGATTCACTTCAATTAATTTACCGGAAGTAAACTCACAAGAACGAAAAATTCGAAAATTTCGGTCAGAACCTAGACGACTAATTGCCTATGGTTAAAATATAAGATCGGTAATTATTTGGTTAAGTTCTGACCGAAATTTTCGTTATTGTGAGTTTCATTTCGGGACGAAATTGTAGGTAGAAAGTTATCCTAAATGTTGCACAAAAAAATATTTCTAACTAAGATAGCTGTCTTAACCTCTTTGTAAAAAATAAGCGACTTCGCTTCGAAAACATTGGAGCTCTGTGGCAGCGAGCGTGTGTCATTGGCTATCTTAACCGATCTGCGACAAACTCAATTTTATAGCGATCGGTGTCACTTTGGTGCCATTAATTCATATAATTATATGTATACTTGTCCCGTGGACAGTATATCAAAGTGATCAGAGTCCATTGAGACTCTATTTATTGACCATATTTCATCCAAATAATTCCCATATATAGTCAAGAGTGTCACGTCTACAACAACGAATTTTTGTTGATCAACATGTCGACTTGATATGTGGATTTGAAAGAATACCTGGAGAAACTGAGCAATGAGTTTGTCTTCAGCCTCCTTTACTGCCGTACGAACAGCACGTTCCTAAATTCGACATTAAACGCGGACTTAGTAGTAACATTTGGATTATACGCGTCATTATAGTGGCACTTTTGAATACAGTGTGTCAACTCCTGTGCACTGTTTTTGGAACAGAACCCTTGTCTATCGTTTGGAGCTTTCTAGGCTTGAGACTAATCTCTAATAATTTTCATCTCTAGATGATATTGGGTCTATAAATGTTGTATCAATATGATAAGAAAGAAACATGGAGCTGATGGGGTGTGTCCTTCGTGTCGAATCGCTTCAAATTTTCCAATATCTTCTAGTTCCCCGACAAACAGATCCAGGACGCCAGTTTGTTTCATCGATTTCTTCAGAGAATAGCCTGTTTGAGAGGTAATTTATTTAATTCACATATATATTCCATTTTATATGATAATTACGAATAATTTAGACTGTAAACATTATAAACTTAATTCACTATCCTATTTTAATGGCTAACTCTTCTACATTGTTATTAGAATAGTATATTAATAAGTTATATCAATAAATATTAACCACCGCGGACTTACGAGAGGCCATTTTTTAAT
>SCLF01137970.1:0-18495 GCA_004367975.1 Mesochordaeus erythrocephalus
ACATTTCTTCTCAAGCGGTCGACCCCGAATTCCTAACCCGTTATGTAGTTATAGCCACTAGAAGTCAAAATGTGATTTCGGGCACTTATTCGACGCACTTGATTTCGGGCACTTATTCGACGCGCCATAGCTCCAGCTTCAATTCTTCTCATAGGACTGACCCCGAATTCTTAACACACAAACTAATGTTTGGGACGGTCAAAGACTATTTTGTCTATTTTGGCAATGTGAATTTCGAGGCTCACCTTAATTCGGCACGTCGAAAAGGCGGAATTCGGCACCGAAACACCGGAAGTGTTAACTCGGTGTGTAATTTTTAAAGTGCCAAATTCACCCCGCCCCGAATTTCGAGATCAACAAGTTTAAAACAAATAATCAGAGTACGTTTTCGATACTTTTATTGGATGCCATAAGGTCCACCTAATGTAGTGCAGTTTAGTGCGGTGACTTCCCATATACCTGTGAGTTAAAATTAACGTTTTTTCAAAAAAGGTCTTTTTCAGGTTTTGACTTTAGGGGGGTTAACTGTACGACGCGTATAATTTCGGATAGTCTGGATCAGTTTCTCCCTGGCATACGGGGGGAGGTAGCTTTGACTGGCGTGCGTCATAGGAATCCTTTCTCCTGCAGTTCATGCAAACGTAATGTTGCAGAGATCAGCATAGCTGTGTGCTTTGCAAAAAATGTACTCGCTCTCTTCCTAGCACGATATCTCTCTAATTTAGACACAGCTACAACTTAAATTCAATAAAAGAATACTCAAAACCAATATAAGAACGTGTTTTTTCTACGCCAACAAGAATACCCAAAGAACATTAATTAAATGAATCTGAGTTATTGGGGTTAAAGGACTAAGAGTTATACGTTGGATTTCTGAAAAACAATGGAGACTAAATTGTTCACTAAATATTATATAAAAAATATTATTTACAACGTGAGACCATTATTTTGTTTCTATGCCAACATGGATATCAAGAGAAAATTTATAAATTAAAAGCGAGTTCCTACCGTCAAAACTCTTAGTGCTGTAATTAGTAAACCGTGTTATTTCTTCAGAAAAACTCAGCACTGCTCCAGTGTATATTCAATAAAAAATGTTCTGTAGATGATAAGAAATTGAAATACAGGTCCGACCGCTGAGATAATGGCAGTTAAATTTTGCAAGTCGCTTCAATTGTCACAAAAAGCGCCAAAACGGTCTTGACCTGGCAAATTAGTTGCACTGAACGTTGAAGGATATTTGAAATCCCTATAATGTGTTAAAATTTGAAGCAGATCCATCCATTCGTTCTCCAGATATCTGCGAAAGACTCACAGTCTGTGCCATAGAAGATTATCCGGAAATACTGGTCAACATGTTGATATGTAAGACATAGCTTTCATAAATAGTAAGTTATGAAGTGGTCCAATCCACCTTGGATTAACATTTATCCAACGTAAAAATTCTATATGGCTCCCTACTCTCAAAGATATATTTCCGGTTTTTTGGTAGCACTTCCGATGGTACTTCTGGTTTGAAACGGTAATTCTGACCTAGCTCTGCTCAGTTTCGATTAAAACGCGAAAAATGGTCGATGAGTGAAAATAGGCTCAAAGGGTTATGTTTGTCGAAATTATGCGCGCACTAACTGGATGACAACATTGACGATAAAAACTTGGCACCAGGTAAAAAGAATAACGAAAAAGCATTGTAAACTTTGCTATTAACTGTCGTATGACAACGCTAAGTTCGCGAAATTTTGAGGAAAAATTACATTAAAAGTGAAATATTTTAATTAGCGTAAAATTGCCGACAGATTTTTTTATAATCAAGTAAAATTTCTAGCTTCTGAGAAATTAGTACAAGGGGTTTAAGTTTCAAGAGGGTTAAGCGTCATATTATTACTCAACTTATATGAACAATCCATCCGCCAAATTTCTCATTTTTATTGGATAATTATAAGAAGGATTTATTGCAGTATGAAGTGATATGGCTGCTGAAGAAAAGTGAATAATCGTAAACCTTTATGTATAATAATATATTCATACAACAATTTGCTTCCCAAGAATTTCCCAATTATTAACCATCATTTTTTGAACCGCAATCAAAGCATTGTAACGTACGGTATGATCCTAGAAATATGTTAGCCAGTGGAACCCGAAAAACCGATTTTATGCTTGACACCGCGATGGCAAAAAAGCGGTGTTATAAGGGCTAACTATAGGTATAACATGAATTAAAAATAAAGTCCTACAGCCGAGGTAATTGTAGTTGAAGTTTTCACATAGACCGGATTTTCGCCAAGAGGAGAAAACGCTTTTGGTCTGCCAAATTAGTTATATTAAACGTTTTTCGTCGAGACTTTGTTCGAAAATCATTTGAAAACCTTGTAATAAGTTAAACATTTGAAGTTTGCACGTTCATTCGATCTCGAGATATCTGTAAAATGGTCCATGTGGACACTTTTGTCCACCCGGTGTGCACTAGTTAATCCAAGATAATTGTATATTTTATGTATTCCATAAGATTCAATTTGAGAATATGACCCTCGTTAGCGAAATTTGTCCCGAAATTTGACCAAACGAATCTGATCACCCTAGGCTTCACACTACAGGAAACATATCTTATCTGACTACTCGTAACGTCCGACAAGTAGAAATACTCGTACAAATACGCTCAGCTTCAATTATTGCCTTGTCTATATGTTTCTCTTTGACATAACGGGCAAAACACAATTTACTCGATTATTATACGCGTGCCAAATAAATTTATGATACCCCACGGCTATCAAATTTTTTTATTTTCTATTTTGTTATGACTGAGAAAACATGCGCAGATCCCAAAGTATGTTCACTAAAAATTTAAACTCAAAACCACTGCGTAAAAAATAAAGTTCAGGACGGTCAAATCAATTTTCTCCTGTTTGGACAATGCGAATTTTGAGGTCCATAGATTTAAAACAGATAATCCGAGTGTTTTTTATGCTTTTATTGGATTCCCCGGGGACTAATTATTCTAGCACAGTATAGTACGGTAAGCTGTCATGCCGCGGAAGTTAAAATAAACGCCTAAAAAGACGCCGTATAAAAATGCATATTTTGAGAACAGATTAGGAACGACATGAAAAAACTAAAGCTGGTTAAGCTACCAGTTGCCCCCGGAGAACGTGGGGGAGTCCAGATTTGATACCCGTGTACCCCGGGAGAATACAATAAATCATTAAATATTATGGTTGTTAATCAAATTCAATGGTTCAATTGAATTCAATGAGAGGACGTTTTTTTAATATTCAAAACAAATTCGAACATTTTAAAACCTACCCGCTCGAGGAACGACGTCATTGTTGCTAAACCAAATAGAATACAATTGAATATGAAGGTATTTCCGACTTAATAAAAATAGATATCGGGAGTTACGTAGGTCATAAAAGGAGATTCCATGATTTTTTAAAATATGCAACTATACTTTACACGTAAATTATTATCTAAAAATAACCTCGTTTGTCATTAGCTGCATAACAGTTTGCTTCGCTGCTATTTTGTCCAAAACTTGTCGGCCACGTGGATAATGACGCACAAATTCACCAATATCGTGACAACCAACACACAGAGTCTAATAAAAATATTTAACCTCTTAGTGAGAATATAAATAATATAAGGTGGCCACATCGCGCTTCTTGAAATTTGTTTCCTTTAAACATGAGACCTACCTACAACTCAACCCCCCGGGAATCTATATATTTTCCACCAAAAACCAACCAGGTTATCGGTTTTTATGGATGATCTTTATCCCACCGGAATCAATATATTTTCAGAAAATTATTGTCAAGTAGTGGCCTTAGCAAGGTTATACGGGTTAGGGGCGTAGCTTGGTCACGTAGATGAATGACCACCACGGTATGTGGTCATCATTCATTCAATATATATTTACAAACATACACGCACGTATTACAAATATTACGACGATATTTATTAAATAATGAGAAAATCAACACGGAATACGATACGGAATACGATACGGGGCAGGATAACGAACACATCCGGAGCACGATACGAATAAGTTAAATATTATAATATATGATAATATTAATGTCTATTATTTATTTATTTATTGTTATACTGGAATGTAGGTACAAATATATATTGATTGATAACGGATATCGCATCGCCCTTGGCTATAGGCTATAAGGTTGTAATAGGGCCATAATTTTGGAGCAATAAGGAGGCTTCTTGATTTCTCCTTTATTTTTCACAAGTTGTCGCAAAAATATGGCGGAAAATTACGAGTAGTTGATAAATATCCACTGACTCCAATTGTGCTACAAGGGTGAGGCCCAAATTACGGTGAATTATTGCCCTGAGAAATTCGAGCCAGTCTAGAGGTCCTGGATAGCCTGAACCCAGACGCTAAATCTACTGACACTATTGTCAAGAAGACAATAGGAAATTCTAAGTCGAACGTCATACGTTCATACCTGGCAAAAGGATGTTCTGGAAAAATATGAGGACGAGCTGTCGTTCTCAGACCCAGCTGCTCTAGAAACAGAACTCGTCAATATTATCGGCGTAGCGTACCCGATAATATACAAAATACTGAGCGACTTAGTGAAAAGTCCAGCAGCATGGCTAGACGCGTCGAAACGTCCGAAAATTCTCGGCGTACACCCAGCGACTGAATAATATCAGTATAATTCAACGGACGCGCAGAAGTTCATTATAGCTGAACACTTCCAGAGAACTATTATACCGCAGGAGAGGGAATTCATCACCATCCATGGTATAGAGTATATGTACACTGATGCGCAGTAAATATTATTGGATGATAAGCGTCAATATCTTGTGTCGGCAAGGATAAACGTTGTGGAAAGTAACACTGACGATCTGATTTCGGAATTGCACCGGTTATCCAGTACAGTAAGTAAAATGCGCGAAGAGCAGAGACAACCTGACCTTAATCAAGACGTCCTGAACAAACATCTCGAGAAACAACATCGGGATTTGGATAATAGCGTACGTATTATGGATTCAGTCAAGGAGATGTGTAATGAACGGAAAAGGGTGTCCGCACCTAGAGACACTGATCCCAATGTTGGGATGGTTGCACGATTCGGAAACCAATCAGAAAACTTAAATCAGAACGTCTGTACTGACAATATTAACCACCATAATAGGAACCGTGATAGCGGGAACAAGTGATGCTACGACTACGGCCTGTTTGGATATGATCAGAGGGAATGTAGAAGGCCAACACGCATTCGATGTTATGTCTGTAACGAAATAGGCCATACGCAATACGCGGAGACGTTTCATCAACAAAATAAGCGAATAAAGAGCACATCAATGGCTCGCCGTACCGTGATAACAATAACCGCAGTTCAACCTAACTGTGGATCAACATTTTTTATCCGTGCAACAATATTTGGTAAAGACGCCCGACTCTTAACCGATTCGGGATCATAAGTCTCCATCATTCCGAAAAGATTCTTTCATACGGAGATTTTACATAACTTCCAGAGACCAAAAATGAGATTTCAAGCAATCAATGGAACTGAACTCTCAACATCAATTGAGGTTGGGTTAAAAAATTCGCAGCTCGATCGCTGCGTTGTTTTTTTGTAACAACAATCAGTCGCCGGTACTGGGGTGCGGCGAATTACTTAGATATGGACAACTCAAAATCGACTTGGACAATCGGAATATGTGAATTGGCAACCACATCGCGGAAGTGTGTCCCATACCCGCCGATCATTTCAAAATGGTTAGGATGAGCCAAATTTTCCAATACATAATTCACCATGTCAACAAACAGCATGCGGAATAGCGAAAAATGAACACGTCAGGCTTGCTAATGACAATCGTGCAATGCAGTTTGAACTGCCAAACTCTCAAGTTCAGCTAGTCGGCAATCCACGAGACAGTAAAAATTTAACTAAACAATTAGAGGAAAAATAGCAGCAAATATTGCTAACGGTTTAATTGTGAGATCGCCATCTCATGATTTAGAGTTACCATTTGAAACAAATATTTGGAAAGTTTGGAAAACGAATTACGAGGAAAACTACTTAACTGCCCAGTCACTGTATAATGAATCCAAATTCCCATCTGATTTGGAAATGAGTAGTTGCTTACCGAAATACGTCAATGGAAATCAACGAAAACTAACAAGAATAACATACTCAAAGAATTAAGTTTAGAAACCGTTGAACTTCAAGAACAATTAGCAGCATTTGATTCAAGGGTCAATAAATTAACGGAAATAATATTACCGTCACCCTACCAGAAGTTACGGAGAAGCTACAGCGAGCTAATGGAGGAGCTGAAAACAAGGGAATCGAATTGAGAACTTCACGATTCATAATGACAATCATGAAAGACAGATTGAACTGTTAAGCTCAGCTAGACGGCAATCGCCGGGAAATTTCAGATTTAAAGAAACAGATAGAAGCACATGAGGAAGACTGCCTGCTTGCCGAACCACAGTTTCATGATGAAAAAATGTTGTTCGATTACGAGGTCAGCCAATGTTTAAAACTAATAAATGGGGATGCCATTGTACGAACCGAATGGGAGGAGCTACTCGAAAAATTAACAAATTTGCAGACCATAATTTTGGAAACCACAAACTTACGTTGAAACTGAAATGGTGCGGAAATTCCGCAGTGTTGACTAATTCCGATAAAGGTACAGTTTCCTAGGATTAAGATGTTGCTATTCTTGTCTTCCTGAGAATCCAGAAGTCGTTATTGTCTAATGTTAGACGTTTTGATGCTTGTTTGATATTTTGACCTTCAGTAAATGAAATTTCGTCGCAAAATAAGGCTTTAAGTGCGTAATATTTCTAACAAAGGTTTTACCAGTCGCCTTCTATTGGCCTTCTTTAGTGATAACTCTTTCAGACTTCTCTTTTTGAATTAAACATCGAACTTTCACACATTCATGGCTACTTCCATGATCGTATAATTAGTAAACATTGTTATTTTCATTTTTGAACTTCAATATGAATATCAACAAAAAAATAGATGTTTTATATATCAGTGCTTTCTAAACAATTAACTCGTGCTGATGTCGCCAGGTATTCATCAATATTTAACTAATATTGTCGAAACCATGTAAGCGTATTTGGAATAAGTAAGATATACATCCTCGTCCACGCTCTAGCGTGTGACCAGTTACCTCAGTAGTTTCGAGTATGATTCCTCATATACGCCATCATGGCCACGAGCTAACATTAAAAGCCAGCCAACGTCGAAAAAAGCCCAATGAATCCCTATTCCATTTGGGGGATGATATGTAAGTCCATTTGATGTCATGACTCATATTTAATCTCGGTTATGGCTACCTACATAACAGGGATAAATATGACGTCATCGCGGGGAAAATAGTTATCCGCGATTATGCCCGTCACACATAACCAATAATACCCCCCTCATAGACTAAAATCCTACGGCAATAACTCCATCATGGCAACTCTGATAATATATCATACTGGGAAGATGTAAGCGTATTGGTAATAAGTAAGATATACATCCTCTTCCACGCTTTAGCTAATGACCAGTTAGCTCAGTAGGTTAGAGAACTATATTGCAATAATAGGACTCATGTTCGACTCCTGGACTAGTTATGGCCACGAGATAACAACCATAGTCACCAATGTCACACGGGAAGATAAATCTTTAGTTGTTTCTCTATGTTAATCATAAAACAAGCGTGGGCGGAACACGTGCTAGTTTTTCCCCCAACCCCGAAATTAGCCGGTGCTTGACCATTACAGTTTTGAAAAGAAGCGCATAGGACGAAAATAAATAGAATTATATGGCACACGAATAACAACAGTAACACTGCAACACGATCTGGCACGGAAACATACGATTACGATATACCTTATACACGATCCGGCACGGTAAAATACAGTAACATACGATTACGATATACGAAATATTTCATATATAGTACATTCATACATACGATACTTAACGTTAGTGCTTACGAAACATTGGTGACTGTAACATCAGACTCTATAAATATATAAACATATATTTATATATATATATATGTTTATATATTTATATATATATATCAAGTCAGTCTGATTCTGACTATTTTGACTCTTTTGGTTTATTCTCCTACCATTCTATTATTATGTTATGTCTGTAACACAGACACGGGCTAGCTTTAGAGATATATACAAATTAAATAAAAATCACGTTAACCTATAGGGTACTGAGTGGCCCATGTGGGGCCCATGTTACTGTCCCGGCTGAGAAATCTGAACACCTTGTTATTGAAAAAACAACGAACGGTCATACCCATCGATGGACTTCCTTGATCAATACGAGGGTGAGCTATTGACAAAATACAGAAGACCGAACGCCCCATAGAAAAGTTTAGTAATATGGGCAGGTCTATATATAACGGATGAGAGATGGTGCACAAAAGATGACGGAATCTGAGGATACACAGAAGTTCTTCGTTACCCAACACTTCTAGAGCACCACAACGCCAAATGAAAGGGAATTAGTCGTCAACACCTAGTGTCCGCGAAGCTAAACGCAGTGGAAACAAACTACTAACGACTTGATTCCGGAAATACAACGTTTATCTGTTACGGTCAACGCTATACGAAATGAGCAGAGAAAAATCACAGCTGATCAGGAATTTCGTCATACAGAAACGATGTCTCGCAGAATCGGCCACGTCTAACCAATCAGATGAAGGGAAATCGAAGTAAGTGGAACCAAAATAACCCAAGGCCAACGGAAAGATGCTATAGGTGTGACATACTCGGGCCTAGATACATCCGATGCTATACCGTCAACAAAAAAAACTATAAAGGGCACAGCAGCATACCAACCTACTGTGCCTGAAATAGACATTAAAAGAATAGTAATAAACGACAATAAACGGATGGGCAATTGACGAATAGCAAATAAGGGGCAATAAACGGAGACCAATAATCATTTGGGCTACGGGCCAAAACCATTTAGCATTGCATTCATATTCGATTTCATATACGATTTCAGGCGTTCAACGGTTCTGAGGTGGAAGCCCCTTACCGGAAAAAGGATACGGAGCGGTTAGGGTCGCCCAAATCACCCCGATAACATCAACAAGAAGTAATCGGAAAATAAGACGAATTAGGCTGAGGGCTACAGTAAAACATGTTATTCCACCTCGCACGGAGAAAGTTCTACCGTTACGAGTCAAACTATCAGACCCGATGGCTGCTACGTTTCCCGACCACGAATACTAAACAATGATGTATACGTATGATCATCGTTAGATGTGCTATCTCGGAATAAGGGCACTTTTCGTGAACTACTGGAAGTAACTGAGTAGAGTGTGTGTACTATAGCTCCGATATCTGTTAGTAGCAACAGTATCACTGGCAGTAATGATAATCGACTAGAGAGGGTTATGACTGACATAATAATTGAAAAAAAAATGTCCCGGAATGTTATCAACGACAGTTTAAATGTTTGGTTAAGAAGTACTTACACTAGTTTGCACTCAAAGACGATAACATACTTAACGCATGTGACTAAATCTGAAGTCAATACCGGTAACCGTGATCCGGTAGCGACCCAAGCATACAAAACCATTGCATTTGCGAGCTGAAATGGATTATAAAGAAACATCTGGATCAGGGTATCATGGAGGAGATTTCGTCACCATGGTCCGCTCTATGTTCACTGGTAAAGAAACGAGACGGCTCGTAACGATTGGTAGTAGACTACCGCAAGCTCAACGACGTGACGGAGTTTGAATGTTATCCCTTACCAGCGATACCGATTCGCTAAACACACTATCGAAATCAATATACTTTCCGCCGGCGGACTTAATGATTGGCTTCCACCAGATAGTGTAGCGAAGACGCAAAAAGTAAACTGGCCGTAACAACTGTGCAGGGACAATTCACATTCACCCATATGCCTATGGGGTCAAAGGACGGCCCGCCCTGTTTCCAACGAGTAATGGACAAAAATACGAGAGGGGTCGGCCCATAATGCCTATTATGTTACCTCGACGATATGCTGGCCCATGGGAAGACTTATGAAAAAATGCTAGAGAGTCTTGAACTCTTATTCAACCGACTATCTAGAAACGGATTAGTATCAGAGCCAGCAAAGTACAAGCCCTGTCATCAAAAATCGAATTCACGGGATACACGATAGAAAAAGGAAGGAGTAAAGTCGAGGCAATCCTGCAGCTGGTAAGCCCACGTACGTCAATCAAAGCCCAAAGGCTTTTCGGGTTGTTATCTTACCATCCGGGCTTCATTCCAAGCTCTGCGGCCATAGCGGACCCTATAACCGCCACACATCGTAATGAGAAAGGGGAGAAGTTCTGTGCAAGTATAAGTTGGAAGATGGCCGGCGGATATTTCTGATTTTGAATACGATGTGGTTCAAGTAAAATGGTAATCTCAGACGCCCTATCTCGATTATCGGGAGGACAGGTTAATATTATAACGAGAATTAGAAAGGACGAATTGATTGCGTTATACCATTTGAATGGGCATATGGGGCGCAAATACAGTTGGAGACGTGAGGAAAACCATGACTGGCTGTGTATGGCTGTGTATGGCTGTGTACACAAAACCGAATCTTCATCCGTGTCGCGTATCTTCTGTCCCGATCGGTACAACATTAGGAGAATAGTAGTTTCAGAAATAAAGTAAATCATACTGTCGCGGCCGGAATCACCGATTCAGCTTCTCACGGATAATGGTTTGGAATTCAATAATATAATAAATTTGACCAAGCTATTAACTGATTATAACGTCACTCACAATAAGTCAGCCCCATACCATCCTCAGCGCAACGGAACCGTGGAAAGGACAAATTGCACAATATTGGAACTTAAAAATTCATGATATAATACATTCTATTAATCGTAGCCCACATGACGTCACACGGTTATGCCCATTTGAGGTAGAAACAGGACACAAAGGACTGAATAAATTCGACCATTATAATGTGAGCGTGTTAGTATGGTTAATAGTGCATAGTGCTTAGTTATACTATGACTACGCGCTTCATTGCACTTTAACACTATGCACTAAGTTCACGCTTCATTGACTCACATATTATATTGCTTTTCCCCGGGGACCATAAATAGTTGTGCCAATATAATTTATATATAATTCTCGACTGCATAATAAACTTAACTTACTTAGTAAGTTAAGTACCAACTAGGCACGTTGGTACTACAGAAGAATGGCAACGCAATAAAAACTAGTTAAACGACACGGTACATAGGAGCTTACCAAATAACCAAGATCTATTCAAATGGCAATAGTTACCAGATAGAGGACCTTAGCAATGGTGTGAGGTATGTATTTTTTTGAACAAAAAAACTAGAAAAATTTAAAAAAAACAGGGATTAACTCTTGAAAATAAGCAACGGCGATAGAAAAATTGCATTAAATCTAGAATTACTACCGAACGAGTGAATAGTCAATACCATGGAGAATAATGGAAGTGGCATATCAATTACAGATGGAGGGTGGGGGTTATGGAAACAGAATAACCTATAAAGGAAAGTCTAATGTATGCAAAGGCTAGTTCGTTAACAAGGGTTTATTTATCTAACTTACAATCTACCTACCGTACAGCAACATACTATGTAATGTGGAATATGAAATGCCAAATCCCAGTGTGACCCGTAAAAATAACCCCTAGACCCATGAAGCGCATGAAGAAGACTGCTTGCGAGTCATAGTTTCATGATGAAAAAATTATATTCATTGGTAACATATTCATGGA
Organism: Mesochordaeus erythrocephalus; assembly: GCA_004367975.1. Taxonomy (NCBI): domain Eukaryota; kingdom Metazoa; phylum Chordata; class Appendicularia; order Copelata; family Oikopleuridae; genus Mesochordaeus; species Mesochordaeus erythrocephalus. The sequence continues at coordinate 11,745 of SCLF01137970.1, forward strand.
TCAATAATCCTGCGGGTTAGATAATGTTAATAATAAGCGTAACACTGTGGAAACCCTATATAGCTCCAAGTGATGTCACACGGCTACCTCGCACACGGAGAAACCTTTAGTTACTTGTCTATGTTTATTATAAAATAAGCGTCGTCGGAATACGTCTAGTTTGCCCCCCCCCCCCACCTCGAAGCTAGCCCGTGTTTGACCATTACAATTTTGAAAAGAAGCGTATAGGACGAAAAATAAATTGTAATTTTTTTGAGAATTATACAAGAGCAGCACTGCAACACGATCTGGCACGGCAAGATACGATTACGATATAACTTATACACGATCTGGAACGGTAAAATACAGTGACATACAGTAATATACGATGCAAATACGATTACTATATACCTTATACACGATAAGATAACATACGGTAACAAACGATTATGATATGCCTTATACCGGATCTGACACGGTAACATACGATATACCACATATTTCATTTTCTGTAGTTTCATACATAGGATACGTAACGATAGTGGTTACGTAACAACCAAAAATAATCTAAAATTACTTTAACTCGCGTTTGATCATTTGTCTTGAACGGAATTTAAAAAATCTATTCTCTGGATTAGACGGTTTGAACAAGTACTCGCTTGCCCTTCATCTCAACTTTTAATAATTTGAATGATCGAGCACAAAACATGAAATTACTACACTTCCGTATTGTATAGTTTACAACTATACCGAATCTTCCTGGAAACATATATACATACATCTAACAGATCGAACAAAAAAATGTGTATACAAATTTCCATATATCGGTTTCTTGTACAAACGTGACTAATGGGCCTACGTTGCCCGTCAGCATGTGGCTTCTCACGCCGTCTCGGGTTATGTCTCGGGTTATGTAAGTTGCCAATTCCGTTAAAAATGATAGACAGATATGGGACGTTCCGCTGTCGCTCACCACAAAGATAGGAGGCGAATCAATAACAGATTCGTTGTAGCTCTTGTACACTAATATCATCAATTACAATAAAGTAATTATAGCCTTAATAAGTAGCTCGCAATTAGAAACTGACACGCGCATAATTTTAGGTGAAGTCAATGCTACGCTAACCCTAATTTTTCTGTCCTATTTAACAACCTGTTTGTGTTTAAGTTTTATTTTTAATTCAAAACCCTAATCTGTTCGCCCTTAATCTTTGTGGTAATCGAGCCGCTATGTACCTACAGATATAGATATTTACCTCAATATCATAAGTAGTTTCTAGAATATGAATAATCATCTTCAATATTTTGTAATCTTTCTCAACAAACCGGTGGCAATTGTCTCGCCAAAATTTATTGTTCGTATGAACGGGACTCCATGATAAGCGTCCGAAGTTCACTTCTGAGCAGTATTCGTCATAGCTAAATATTAAAGGTTAGAATTCCGAACACCAATATCCTCAACTTCAATTCTGTGGTCATCCTACGAGGTCCGCTATTGCATACTATAATTGTATGTAGGGCAACAAAATTAAACAAAATTTCACAAAAATGGCAAAATGTTTCATATTTGTGCAGTCATTTAAACTCAATTACAAACAATTGCCCCCCCATACTGCTATAGAATTTTTAGCAGTTTGGTAAAAAGTACTCGAAATGAAGTTTAAAGAAATCACAAAAAGATTAGGCCTAATTTGTGGCGTAAATTTTTATTACCTAAATATCTAGATTATATTTCTCTTGAGTTCTAGGACCGCTACACTGATTCCAATCATGAAAAGTACAAACCTCGACAACGTCTGTTCAATTTCGTTCAATTTTTTTATAACAAAAATCAGGTCTTCCTCCATTTCTTGATCATCGAGTGGTTGTTCTTGCAAGACTTAAGGGTGGTTTGCAATTTCCGGTAAAGGTTGTTGAGTAATGGACTACTATAGCCTTACCAGACAGATTTTTTTGAATTTTCGACCCAATCATTGAGCCAACAAGTGTTTTGATTTCATTTGGTTCTTGACAAGACTCTAGCAAATTTCGGAAAAGGGCCAGGCAAACTCGGGAAACCTTGAAGTTACTATCTCAGGCGGTAAAATTAATTGTTATCAATATTATTTTAAAGGCTTTATAAACTTCAACATTAACTGGAGAGTTTTTGACAAACTCAATTTTGCAGCGCTTAGATTAAATAATTTAACCATCTCGGCAAAACGTGGAGAGATGTGGTTTTTCGACCACAAAATGGCTACAGTTTTTGATACTTAATCCCCAGGAGTTAGAATCACTTTGAATCAAGTTTATTTTCCGTATTTTTAATGACTCATCGAAAATCCGGAGCAGAGGACCGCTTTGATAACGAAAGAAACCGTTAGTTCTTTCGAGTTCGGGTTCAAATCTTAATTTTTATTCTGTTTTTTCATTTAAATAAAAAATGAATTTATTACGTGATTAATTTTTGACCCGTCAGTTCTCGATAAGCAAATCGGATGACTAATCAAAATAAGTTTTTGCATTGTTAGTATAGAGATGGAAAAAGGCGCCTCGCGCGACCATCTTGCTTGGTCGACTCTTTCGAGGACGTATGTCACAATATAACGGGAACGCTTTAGATTAGCCGCAGAGGTCTTTTTTAATTATTTTCAATCCATTACATTGTAATTCATATGACCATTCAGTGGTCAATTTTCGCTCAAATTTTGCCGAGAAGGTTAAATATATTCGATTTCCACAAACTGATTAAAAGTATTTTAATAAGTGGAGAAAAATTGTGAATATTACTGATACACATTTGTCTAGAATGCCCCCGAGTTTAGAGACCAAAAGGTCGGTTAACGGGACTTACTGGGGTCCATACCTTAAAAGGAAATAATCGAAGAATACTTTTATTTAATGCCCAGGCGCCTGATTAATCTAGCACGATTTAGTTCGATGAGCTGCCGTACCCCCACGAGTTTAAATTAACGTTTTTTTTAAAGATCCCTTACGCCTTTTAGCTGTTTTTGGGGGTTAACTGTACGAAGGAGTATAAATTTGGGCATTTGGAAAATAGATTCGGAACCGCCATGCTAAGTTTTGGAAGATTAGTACCAAAAGAAGTTAATATAACAGTTCAAAATAACAGTTAATTATAATTTTTACGAGTTAGTTTTACATAATCCTACCTTTTGTTTCTCCGTCTCCCGAAGAATATCGCAAACTGCCAAAACAATCTTCGTTTTCCTCAACTCGAATGCATGATTGAAACTGATAAGCCACAGGCAACAGACAATCTGAAGTTAACTACGATAGCAAAACCAGCTTAGTCGGTGGCCATCTCTATTTACAACCACAGATGTGAATGGGGGTTGGAAAAGTCTAGTAAATGAGTTTTAATCTATTAGACGAGATACACGGACAAATTCTATTCACCCGTGTAGTAGTTAATTGAGAAGCCGGAACGAATCCTATCCGTCCGTGCATCTCGTCCAGTAGATTAAAACTCATTTACATCTTTGGCATGTACCACTCTGCACATGTGTCCAAAGCCGCCCCTGCTTACTGTAAGTTCACCCCAGATGTTAACGAGACTTAGCTAGTCTGATAGAGTTTTTTCTTACAGTTCCCTACCTGTTTTCAGAATGCCCAAAATTATATCTGCTCATACGGTTAACCCCCTCTAAAGAAAAAACGTGAGTCGAATATAGTCGACTTTAACCACCCTGAAATATAGTTTTAACGCAGTTGTTTCGAGTCGAATTTTTAGTGAATATATTTTGCGATCTTGTAGTGTTTTCTAAATCATTATAAAATCGAAAAGTGAAAATTTCGTGAATTTGTCACTTTTTGAAAATGTGTACATTTTTGGCCTATAACTGGGTCACGTGTTAAGAATGCGGGGTCGGTCATCTGAGAAGAACTGAAGCTTGAGTCATGACGCGTCAAATAAGCCCACTTTCGAGCCAATACGACATACTTCGCGAAATGACTTACCCTCTGGGCAAAGTGTGGAGAGAATTGGACTTTATGGTTTTAAAATGGCTAGTTTTTTATGCATAATCCCTAGAAGTTAATATTTGAAATCAGTAATACAAAAAACATTGCTGATTCCAGACCAACATTCTCTATGTTCATAGTTTGTCTTGTTTTCATCCAATCTGACTTTCAATGGACCGAATTTCGTCAAGTTTATGAGATTCGCCAAATTTACGGCGCAGGGGGTCGGTCTTCATACCCTTCATACAACACTGCCGAATTAACACTGGCTGTGTTAATCCCTGTTAACACTCACCAAAAGTGCCGAATTAATTTTTAAAGTGCCGAATTCACCCCGCCCCGAGGTCGGGGGTACGCGAACAAAAATGTATTTCATTTTTTTTTGGATTTTAGCACTACGAGGGATAGATACATTTCTCTCCCGATTTTGCTTAAGCGTTTCGACTCAAATTTTGCCCAGAGGGTTAATGGTCATTTTGCGTACCTACATGCTTTGATATATCCTATTTTTCAACGCTGTATATAGTTTATATACTGGTTCGTTCGAATAATTTCAAACCAACTCATCCCAGGATAGCCTGTTCGAAGAGGTAGCCAAATATACATACATATATATCCAACTGTAGATAATAATTAGGCATAATTTAGACTGTTTACTTGTTAATCTAGATGTTTGAACCTATTGGTTTGGCCGATTAGATTATATGACTAAAGTAATGAAAAATAGTATTCTATTCAAATAAGTCTATCTTTTAAGCCGATCTGACAAAGGTTTCGGCAGATCAGAACGAAAGCGAAATTAAATTAATTGTGGATACGGCAGAGGATGTGGTGTCCGACACATTTGAATCAATCGAAGCAAAAGTAAATGCACGCGTAGGTAAAATTGAAAAAAGGCCACGACGATGTCATAAAGGCAGCAAACGAAGAGCTTGCCGAACAGCTGTTGAGGAACAAACGACAGCACAAGCTAAAGCAACGACAGCTAAAACAACCACAACTGCCGTACGACAAAACGAATTCAGAAATAAAATGGTTGGAAAATACAAGCAGGTTAAAACTGAAAACATGGCTGCTTACCTGGATGCTGAGGGTGGCGGTATGGGATATAAGTTTGCGGCAAGAACAGTTTTCCCCCGTCTAGAAATTATACGTCATGACAACAAGTAAGTCCGGTACATCCTTAACTCATGTGAACCATTTTGGGAAATAACCCCATGCATCCTTTTGAGCAAATTAAACTCAGGACTCATCGCTAATAATATTACACCTCTAGACCTATTTTTGTTCATTTCTCTGTTATTGCGTCCATAAATGATACCTCAATAAGATAAGGGTGTGGTATCTAGAAAACGAAACACGCTACAACACAATTAATCTAAAAAAGTTTGTAAACGGTTAGATCAATTTTCGGAGAGAACGCTTGGCGCTAACCGGTTAAATTTTCACTGTCAGCTTCAAAATAGTTGCTTATCGACCAGTCAATTTTTTCGATGTAAATTTCCGGATTTTAGGTTCACTTTCGGTTGTAATTTTAGACCGCAAGTTCTCTTGACGTCTGCGCCTTATAATCTTCTATCAGACTCCCAATTCCAAAATATGCATTTCTGGGTAGTAATTCGTGTCTAACAATAGCCATAAATGTCCTGGGGGCATTCCGATCTAGCTATGCTAAGTTTCGAGAAAAACGCGAAAACCTGGTCCAAGAGGGAAAATAGGCTCAATGGGTGCAAATGAGTCAATTTTGGTGACAAGTATCATTATGCCATCTTTTAATCGTAAAAACGACCACCAACGTTCATTGATCCGTACGCCATCATTAGTATTTACGATCAAGGAATTATAACCCCCTACTGTACCCGATAAACCTCACAGAAATTAAGATTTGGATCACTCTGACTTCCGATTGTCGTAAATTGTATCTAATAGAAATCACTATAGAATTCATTATCACGGCATTTGCTAACAATCGAAAAAATGCAGTTTCCGCCGTACTATTGCGCATACATTTATGCCTGCAAATAATGCTATTTTCTTTTAAGCAGTGGATACCATTTTATCTTTTTCTGTAGCTACCGGAACTGCCCCTTTTGGGGCAGGTCTAAACACCATGTTCTTCATTTCCATCTAACTCGAAAACTAATCAATATTTTTTTATAACATTTTCAGCGTTAGTTAGCTAAGGGTTCAATGTTATATATACCTTGCAGATTAGTTTCTAGAAGCCACGTATTAAGGTAGAATGTATTTCTATTAGTTGATAATAATTAGTTGGATAACAACAACTTTAAATGCCATTTTTAGCCGTAAGTGACAGTCTAAAACGACAATTTAAATCGTTGAAAAGTTCTGGGACATTTACTCTTCATTTGGGATATAATTCCCATCAGGTGATTTTCACAGTTTCTTATAGGTACTTAGGAAATGGCATTTTTAAAAAAATAGTTTTTTACAATTTAAGACAGCTGTTCTTAGTTAGGGAAACATCGAGCGGTACTTCTAAACCAAATTTTCTTGCGCCCACGAGTTTTTCGACCACGAGTTTTTCGACCACGAGTTTTGACCGGAAGTGGACGAAAAAAAACAAAAAATCCGAAAATTACGAAAAGAAAACGGGACAAATGCCTCCCATGTTGGTACAGAGGTAGAGGGTGATGAATGTAAGAATATGAGATATAAAAATACAAATTATGATCAAGTGGTCGATAGTTATACGAAATAATAATAGTGTGCATAGGCGCATATTGAAAATAAGCCGATAATTAAATATAATACCGCAGTTAGCAAACCCTATAAGGTCAAGAATGAC
>SCLF01138081.1:0-10513 GCA_004367975.1 Mesochordaeus erythrocephalus
TTGCGATACTTTTGTTGGATGCCCAGGGACCTTATTAATCTAACACGGTTTAGTTTGGTGAGCTGCCATACTCCCATGAGCTAATATTAACGTTTAAACAGTTTGAAAATAGATTCGGAACCGCAAGAACAAACTCTATCAGACTGGCTAAAAATCCTGACCCGGGCATACCGCGGGAGGGGCCGACCTGGTTAGGTGTGTTTAAGGGGAGTTAACCATACGACGCGGTATAATTTTGCATATTCTTGGACCAAATTCGGAACCGCAAGAAAAAAGCTGGCTAAGCCATCAGTTGCCCCTGGAGATGGTGGGGGCGGTTTTGACACCCGTATGCTTGATTAACACTTGGTTTTTTTTAATTCAGAATAAAACTAACTTTTAGATAAGGACGAGCGGGTTGTTAAATTGATGTGCAAAATTAGGGAATGTGTCAGATTCTAATTGAGCTCTGTATAAGGGAGCTTTGCGACACTTTTGACATTTTGCTAAATGTTAAAATAAGCTAGTTGCTACATTTCAATCCCCATGATTGAACTTGTGTCATTTTCTAACTGATTGATCTCTTATCTTTCTGGTAGTCCAGTATGGGTTTCCCACAATTTAATGTTTTATGGCATTCCGTAATACAGTGATGTTGGCTAAATTGTCCGATTTGAAGAGGTCAATTACGAGCCGTTAAATTTTGCGCGCATTGATATTAGGTGGATGGAACGAAGGTCATTTCATTGATCAATAATAAATATCGCGTCAACATACGATTAATAGACGGCATCAAACATACGAATGGTAACTAGTGGTGCTTAACGTGCCGGGCCATAATCGAATTGGAAAGACGGAAATTCCGCCTACGATCGGACAATTTCACCAACATCACTGTATTTCATGAAAAAGTTTGTAATATTATGACATTAATCTTGAACATGACCTTTTGCTTTTCGCCACGAACTCCATGTTTCGTCCAACTTTCACCTGGACGGTAACTTTTCCCATGGTCATGGCAACGGTTACCAGTTGTACAATCAACCCGGATTTGATTTCCGTTATCGTGGCAAATGCAATCCATCATACGACCATGTTCTTTCTAGAGGGACCCTACCGACCAATTAAGTGTTATAATTCTCAGATGAGTATCCCCCATGCCATGTATAGTTTCCCATTTTTCACCTATTCGGAACCACTGATCAATTTCCTGATCGTAACAGTCACCATTAAGGCCCACACAGTCTATTCGTCCTTGGTTGTCGCCTACACAATTACATTCTTCCTTGTTCCCTTTGATAGCAATCACTTATTTGCATACACCCTTTTACATTAATAATTTATATTTTATTTGAAAGTGCAACCGGGCGAAAAATTGATACCCGCTGCAATTACCGGTATGAATCCACTTTAAAAACGTCAGTTTTTTACAATTTAAGACAGCTGGGTCCTAGATAGGAAAACGTCGAGCAGCATTCCCGCCTACAATTGTATTGCGAATATTTTATGGTAACTACCGACCAGAAATGTGTAACTGAAGTAAACCTAAAAATAGAAAATTCTAATTTGTCGTTGAAAAATTAGTTGAGTATTCCACCGGGTCATAGTTAAGTGTAGAAAAAAACAGTTTTGTCAAAGCAACGTATTGGCTCACCAACTTGATTTATTCGTTTATTAATTATTTCAGAAGATTTGTGTTTTTGTATGCTTAATTCAACTGGCTTCGTGGTATTCAACTAAGAATAATAACGGGCCCGATCTTTAAGCTTTAACCTGTGAATGCAGGTGATGCTCACCAGCTATACGGGAATAGGAATAAATAATAGTACTCAAGGGAGAGGCATAGGAATATATTTATGGTTTTTAATTTGGATTCGAGCTCCGGATATTTTTCAGAAGTTTGAAAAAAGATGCAATAATGCTTTGCTCATATGCACTTCTCAATTATATTATCTTTTCAGCCTGAATTAGACCGGAAATCGCATCTAAAATGGATACAATTGTCTAATTTTGACGAACTATTTTAAGGGTTTAGTATTCATGTACTATAAAACTTTTCAAGTATTGAGACATAAGTTTATATAAAAGGTCCAGGTAAGGGTTATTGAACTAAATCCGTTACAAACGCCTGTTATTCATCTAAAGTTTATCTTGGGCTACCACGAGATAAACTACATTCCTATAAACCAATTTCAGTAAACCACATAAACAATATGACATTGGGTTGTAGACAATATGTCACCAAAGAGAAAATAACATAAGTGACATGTTTTTGATAAAATAGCAAATGTATGAATTTTTTTAACCGGTATACAAAAATAGTTCCCTACAGTAGACGCTTAGATATGGATTAATGGTCATTGATTTGGTTTTAGTGTTTTGAGTGGATACCGCACCTGCCTCATTTGCCGATTGAGTTTTCACTCGCATTTTTCTCGAAAATCATACATTGTATCGCTTTTAAATTTTGAATGCTTAAAGATTAGCTCATTGGCGATCTAACGGCATTTCTTGTTCCAAAATATCTTAGCCGTAAATGAATTTTCTTAATTAACAGAAAACTACCTTGTAATTTTGGATGTTTACCGAATTCATGTAACTTCCCGAAAACTGAACATTCCTCTGTTTCTCTCTCTCTGCGGGTGCTACAATAGTTTCGCGTTTATCTTGAGAATGCCTTCGTATTTGAAATTTTTAGGATCAGTTTTCTAGAAGCACTTAATTATCTGAAATTATCTAGCTAACCTGGACCATTGGTTTCTCTGAGCTGAAATTCTCTCCGCACATTGACCAGACATCTGTTTATTATATGAAACAAAAAAATTTATCTCCCTTGGGACACATTTTATGAATAATTCTCTCTAGAGTGTAATATGGCGCTTTCAGAGAAGAGATAATTAGTATCGGGATAGAGACTGAGATAGAAAAAGATAGACAGGGCGGATGTTTTAAATTCGTATTTGAAGTTAGTCTTTGAGTTTATGCAATCAGTAACATCTTTGGAATTTAAAGCGAGATATGTCATCATAACCTTGTACAACATACATTATATTTTTAATGGTTAGAAATAGAATTAGACCTTTACTCCGATACACTATAATTTGAATTTAGCCTTTATGATACGGACATATAAATTGAGGACTGTACTGATCAAGAATGAGTTGAACTTGAGCTTGATACAAAAGACCTAGTATTGGGAGTAAAGTTTGAATAGGAAATCGATGAAAGTTGGCAGCGAAAAAACCAGAAATATCTGGCCGATGGCTTCCGATACTACCTGAGAAAATGGGATTCGAAAATGTGATTGGAAAATGTGATTGAAACATGCGTTTCTGACTTATTTTCTGTATCACATAGTCCAGGCGAAATATATGACCTAGTTTATGGTAATGCTATGTTTCTGATAGTTACTGCTGAAAAATTAACTATCGAAGAGTCTAAAAGTAAATAATCAAGAAACTAAGTCATCTTGACGTTAGAAATGTTTACAGAGAGCGACTTCATCCGAAATTTCTTCCAAACTAGATAATAGGTTAATTGATAATTTACGAACTACCAATAGTACTGTAAATACGAATAAAAACATTATCTTTGTCGCCATAAGTGAAATTCACAGATGCCCTATTAACAATTTCGGCCTAGAGAAGATACTGGGTTAGTTAGATAATTACAGATAAACGAATGTTAATTATATTGTACTCTAATTGGACGCTTCTAGAAGACTAATGTCGACATAAAATAGATATATTGAAGGATTGAACCCTTAACTATCTAGCGCTAAAAATTTCATCAAAAAATCAGTTTTCGGCGTATTGAACTACTTAAAGTTGCTAAAAGTTATTTGTTCATAAATACGATACAGAAAAAAAATTCCAAGATCCGCTTTTTCTTAATTGAGAAAATGATATTTAAAGGTAAAAATGACTTTGTACGTTTCGTTTGGAAAATACTGTTTAAACTAAAATATATTTTAGTTTCTTAACATACAAAGGTTCAAAACAATACATTATATGGTCTCCGAGAAACTGAGACACCGATCGCCAACTGAGGCAGGTGTGGTATCACTTGGTTAATAACCTCCATTTGAAGACAGTTTTCTACCATGAATCCACTCGCGGAATCAGTTAGATGATCCTATTGAATAGTACATTAAGTGATACTTTAGATAATTCTTTTGAACTACCGGATTGAAACTACGTTTAAAAGCGGAACAATTTTAGGATGGGCTTCTGGGGGTCTAACTGGACCTGGGTTGTACCATTTAGGAGTAAAATCTTAAATTGTAGCAAATGGTCATCGGAGACCAATGCAAGGATGGTTTTAACAAACCAAATTATCCGGAGAACAAAATTCAAATAGCCTTTAGAAGCAGCTTGATTGTGAAAGAACGCTGTTTAAAACCGTATATTCATATGACCCCCGACACATTGGACTCAGGAAAAATTGAATTTTAAAATGTTCGTATATTTTTCGTAATTATTATGAATGTAAAGTGAAATAACATAAAAATCCTACTGCACGTGTAAACTGTAAAAGCTAAAAATCCGAACGTTTACGTAAAAATGAAAAAAAACGGATTTTTCTATATTTAAAAAAGTCGTTTTGGGTACCCTCGGAGCTTCATCGAATGTTGGCAAGAAGGTAAAATAGATGTACAATATTATAGTAAACAAAAATTACGAAATCGAACACTGATTCATAGAAATATGACAGACGTCAATTAACGAAATAGGGTAATTAGAAGACCAGAAGATGGCACAAGACGCCACAACACGATCGAGCTACGCGGTTTTCAGGAATTAAGAGACCTAGCTCGTTGGAATGGAGCTAGGTCTCTATTCAGTTAATCATCTCAATAATTTCAATAATAATCTCAATAATAATCTCAATGATAATCTCAATAATAATCTCCATAATTATCTCAATAATAATCGCTATAATAATTTCAATAATCATCTCAATAATAACCTCAATAACAATCTGAATAATAATCTCATCTATCTATAAAGTAGGAGACGAGCGTGTCTGGAGGATGATCTCGATAACGGAAAAAGTCACGAGTTAAAAAATGCGACGAAAAGCACGTAACACCCCTGTACACTTCATGAGAAAAGTGAAAAAATTGATGTAACGTACAAATCAAAAATAGTCGTTTTCAACAAATAGTTTTCAGTAAAAAAACAATTTTCAATTCCTCCAAAATCAGAAATTTTGATAAACGGAAAAATTAATAAACCACCCACTATTTTTCGATCTGACATCGAACACAGTGGGAGTGTTTTCCAATACATCTATATAACGTAACTCGATCGGAAGTAGAAATCGAGAAAACACGCCCAATGTCTAAAATCACGTCAATGTAGGGGCAGGATGAGATTCATAGGAAGAAGAGGAACAAAACGACGTTGGGATAGACTAAAAGAAGAAAAGCGGACAACGAGAAGGGGTCAGAAGATGCATGAAGAAAAAAATGAAGAAGGGGGGAGAGTAAAAAACAAGAAGGGGGGAGAGTAAACTAGAAGGATTCTTGAACTTCAGAAAATCCTTCATTTTTTCAGAAACCTCGCTGTAGGGTAAACCACGGAACTAGAAACAATCTCGGAGGCGTTAAAAAGTACTTACTGGGAGGAGAAACATGAGGATTAAAAAGAAAGTCGAGAAAGAGGTAGAAAAATGTTTTCTCCGTAAAATTCGAAATGGTCAGATTCGCGTAAACGAGGTCAGTAATGACGTCATAGAAAGGCCGATAAAAGACGTCACAGGGCATAAAACTAATTTCGTAACTGGGGGAGTTCCCCATCGAATGGGTCCTGATTTAAGGCAAATAAACTATTATGAAATTGTTGGCCACCTGACCACTAGGTGGCCAGACGCTTAAAACCCACCGAAATTTAGAATACTTTAAATTCGAGTAAAATCTGGTGGGAGGATAGAGCTGATTCCGCTTAACCGGGGTATTCTCGAGGCGTAAACCGAGAATAACCGAAACAAAAACTATTGCGATTCTGGAGTTACAAAATGGTGGGCTTACTAAACAGAGTACGGGAAACGCGAATATCGTACCAAAAAATGCATACGCCACGCACTTCGCTTAGGGGAAATAGCGAACAGTCAATTTAGGAGTTTTCAAGTAAGATAAATATCTACAGGGGAAGTATTTTTCCAGTTTTTTCCCAATTTTCGGATATTTCGTTTTTTGCGTTCATTTACGGTCAAACTTCGTGGTGAAACGAAATTTGTTAAAGTGGCATTTCATAAGTACCTGTAGGTACTTAATTTTTTTAAGATACTGTTCCATTAGAGGTCCTCTCGTGTAACAATTTGGTGCGATTCTCGATTCTCGATTCGAAAATAAAATTCTGCCTCCACTTCCCGTCTCAAAGTACATTAAAAAACGATAGGTGGGTTTACGTAACTCAAATTAGAAGTCTTCGAGAATTAGTATTATTTTTGTCCTGGTTTATGAGTTTCGGGGCTTACCCATCCTGCTATATATAATATTAACAAACTGCGTAGGCAGAATACAGCCAGATTTGGTGAAGGGTAGAGGGAGACGAGGCAAACAATATGAAACAAAAATAAACGAATTCGATAGATATAAGGAAACTCAGCACCAAATCAATTCCAAATTTGCCTGGACGGAATACGCCCACGGTTAGTACAGAGGTAGAGGGAGATGAGCGGAAGGATATGAGATACAAAGATAAGGAGCTCGATAGTTATGCGGAATAATAGTGAATTGCGTAGGCGGATATTGCAAATAAGCCCATAAGTAGATATAATACCGTAGTAAGTATACTCCACAAGATCATGAATGACTTAAGTTGACCTAAAACAGCTTAAATGTTAGTAAATATATAGGAAATTGTCTATTCAAACTGGCTCTTATACCCTTGATCAACAACACGCAAATAGGAATCTAGACCTGAAATAATGGTTTTCACGAGAATGTGCCGATCGGCACAGATTGCAGAGTATCGGTAGAACCATTCGTGCAGCGTGCGGGGTAATGAAATAAAAATGGCAAAAAATGCAGAATATTATTTTAGCGAGGACACAGTACTAGGATACCAAGACCAACAGAATTTGAATGAAATGGAGACTTTCTTTATGGACGATTTTAACGCCCCACTCTTCTAACTTATTTAAAAAATGTAAATGGCCTGACTATACCGCAAACCGAGCTTAATTCATATTAAAATTTGGGTTTAATTTTATGTAAAAACACCACCAGCCTTGATTAACTGACGTCCCGATTAAGGTTAGTTGTGCCTCATTCACCAGTCTAGACTGCAAATTATTCAGCCTGGATTTCTCTGAATACACATATCGTGTTGGCTATTTAAATCTCCCCATAAGTAGATATAATACCGTAATTCCACCCCATCAGATCAAGCATGACCTAAGTTGACCGCAAACAGCTTATTGTTAGTAACTGTATAGGAAATTGTATCTTAAAAATTAACATATTCAAATTAACATTATTTTCTTCTCGATCGTCTCACCGGAAAACAAATGAATAGTTTTTAATCAAATGTTTAGCTTTCTAATGGTAAACCTTTTATTAAAAACTATTGGTTTTCCGGTGAGACGATCGAGGAGAAAATAAATGATCGGACAATTTTTACCATAACCACTGTAGATGTCTAGAGATGAACTAAACATTTTTGGGGGATGCGTTTAAATACACAAATTACAGAGTGATGGAGCGTTTCTCAGCGTACGGGTTAATGAGCAATAAGGCTGTAATTAGTGCAGACAATGAACCGACATGATAATAGGCCACTTAATGGACTGGATGGGAAATTATACCCAATTAACCTCGTATATCACTAAAATTGATCTTATGGCGTCTGGTTATCTGGAGGGAACAAATGGAAGTGAGTTTCGACTGATTTATTCCATTTTATTTTATTACATTGACATTTTACATCTTGTTATGTCTTTGACGAACGAAGTCGTATAAAGTAACATCTTCTATAAAGCTATTTAACCCTCTTAGCAAAACGTGGAGATATGTGGTTTTTTCACCACAAAAATGGCTACAGTTTTTGATACATAATCCCTAGAAGTTAAAATTTGAAATCAGTAGTACAATAAACATTTCTGATTCCAGCCCAATATTCATTATTTTCGTAACTTCTCTAATTGTCTTCAAATCCGGCTTTGATTGGAGGTCATTTTATCATTTATTGTGGCGTCATCAATTCTATGGGTGAGTGGTTTGCGTCCCGCATCGATTATGTTACACACGAGTTCGATTCCGAACGTCGGGTAGAATGTTTTGGAATGTAAGCAACCGTTGCCAGAGTCAAAAACCATAATTATTCACAAACATATTTGAAATCATGTCTATCTTTATAAACCGAAGAAGTATTTTGGACTCCAACCAATCACGTCAATGAAGGTTTGAACTCCAACGGTAAATAAATAGTGTTACATCATCAAGATAGTGGAAATTTCCCAGAGTATATAGTGCAGTAGGTTATACCGTCGATGTAATATCTAAAGATTACGTGTTCGAGTCGGTGTGGGTGCAGGGTTATATTTTCACTCAATCTCTATCTTTCTAACGTTAATCTGCTATGAACATTTTGGGTGTTATCCATCGTGTCGAATCGCATCGCTCTATTTTTTGGTTTTATATCGTAACGGTCCTTATAAATTCGCGTACTTAGAATCCTACACACGCAAAATAGTAGGGTTAGCTGCGGTAACCCTAAATTTTGCACCAATTTAACAACCCGTATATTTTACATATTGGAAAATTTGAAGCGATTCGACACGTTGGACACACCCCAACATTTTGTGGGCAAATTTGTCCAAGCGTTTTCGCTCAAATTTTGCTAAGAGAGTTAACCGTCACGATACCATTTTTGTTACGCTTTAATTAAAAACATCCAATTAATTAGCAGAGGCTAATAATAAAATCTTTCCTGGCGGTTACGTGTTGGACGTAGCGTTCAAGGTACAGTGGTAACTCACTCGTTATGGAAAAAGTGTCTGATTAGGAATGACGAATTGGGAGTCTTTAAATTCCACGCGTGACGATATTAAGTGAACTGAATTTAGGTTCTTGTAAAATACTATAAACCCAATATTTAGAAGTAACCCTGGGGGTCGTATTCGATATGGCCTTCCGGCGACTAGACAAGCTGTGGAGCCCTATACAGACAAGATAGCAATACAATTTTTACATACGCCTGTAGAGTTTTTGATTGTGCATCTTTTGAGATATGTTAATATAAGGTTAATATAAGGTTAATATAAATGACCTTTAAGCGCAAGATATATATACCATTAAAATCACAATTTAATTCTGTGCAACAATATTTAAAAATTACATTGCTAGCGTACCTGTAGCATCTGCCAGCATATATAAAAACATTATTAATTACTAAGATCGTCATTGACTGGCGGCACAATTTGATAAGGCTTTGTCACAACTTTCCTTACATAATTAACCCTAATTTTGATCACGCGGATTAAGCATATAACCGTCAATGAAGTCACGCATATATAGTAGTTTGACACGATTTAATTTATAAAACATGAATTTATACAGAAATCATTTAATTAAAGTCAACAAAATTATCATCCAGTTCTTCTGGAAAATTCTCCGGTTTTTCAGAGAATCCTATATGATTAGAATTGAGTTCATCCAGAATTCCATCACCAAGATTTTTATGAAAGTTAGTAACTCATTTTCACGACAAAAATAATAACAAAATTATTAAAATATGAACAAAAACTTAAATAATAAAGAATCCATACAATTCAGAGAAGACGTGATAAATCCAGGCCTGCAAGACGACGAAAATGTGAGCTTAGGCACCAAGACGACATAATTAACAACTATTACGAATTAAGAAATTATTTAACATTTTGAAAAAAAAATCAGTTTTTTTACAATTTAAGACAACTGTCTCTTAGTTAGGAAAACATCTAGCAGTACTTCTAAACCGAATACTAACACTAAATATTCACTTCAAGTTTAAAATGAACGTTTTGTTAAAAAAGGTCTTTTTCAGAGGGCACAAGCATATTGATCGTGAACAAAATCTATTGCAAAGTGTATACCAAAAGTATATAAAATGGTGTAGTATTCACCAAAACTGGTCCAAATTCACTAGTATTGACTACAAAGTACTGTAAATGCAAGCTGCTTTACTATGCAAGCATTCTTTTGAATATAATATAATGTAAAATGTAGGATTTGAAGGCAGTCTCAACCTCGTCGTTAACAATAATAAATAAGACATTCAAATTCTGGAAACGGACTTAATAGAATTAATCTGCGTGACAAAAAAACCCAAAAAGTTGATATAGATAAAAGGGTGCCTGAGAGATATCTTGTAGCTAAACCGATCACCCGGTGTGGCTTAAATTGACAAACTTTCCCCCACTGTGCACCATTGAAATAATTAATAAAGCACCTATACTGAGTGTTGGTAAAACAGCGGAAAGTGTTTCCGCGGTGCCCCGACACCAATCCCTTTTTACTCACACTGCGGGAAGTCAAATTGGTAGTTGT
>SCLF01138192.1:0-10512 GCA_004367975.1 Mesochordaeus erythrocephalus
TAAAGTAAAGTAATTTATGTCTAACCATTATACGTCAACGATGAACCAAGTATTTACGTATTCGTAAACTTAAATTTCCAAATTAGATCTGCCGCCTGGATCAAATCTCAAATTTCCTTCTGGTAAATGAATAGGGCCATCCTGCCTGTTAGACAGGACCGTGCGCTTTTGAGCCCTTGAAAAAAGCCAAACGTTTTTTACGTGCAAACAGGGGTGTTAAAACGCTGTGAACATATTGGCTTTATATTTTATTTTTTCCCTTTTAGACCAAAACCAAAACCGAGACAGAGTCAATACGGATGGTTTACTAACATTGCTCCAATACTGTTCCAGTTTGTATTGTAAACATGCAGCTGGAGGAGTTATCATCTATAGAAAAACTCGCTTCGCTTACTTGTCGATGTACGTTAGGAACCACGCAGCTTGGTACGGTTACTATTTCGGTCAGGATTCCTGCACAATTTTCTCAGTTTAACTCGTGTGCGCATGAATGGGAAATATCCCCTATGGTCATTTTTCGCGTTTTCTGAATGGATCGGAATGCCCTCCATAACATACTCCTAAATTGCATGTAGAGTTCTTGGGAGATTTTTTAGACCTGAAGTATCACCGGAAGTGCAATCCAAAAACTGAAAATGTATCTTTTCTAGTTGAAAATCAGACAACGTTCTTAGGAAGGATCAAGTTTGGTAGAAAAATCTCTTTTCAAAATAGAAATATCTCGGTTTTTATCGGGTTCCTCAATGACCCTTTGAGGAACTCCACTGTTTTATTATTTAAGACAGACGTGCCTTATAAGCACAACGATTAGCATGCGTTTTAGGGAAATTTCAGCCCAAAGTTCGTTTCAGAAACGAACCTAAAACCGCAAAATTTGAAAGAACTTGAAATATAAGCCATATCACCACCGTTGCATTATTAAGATTATAATAACTGGATTACTACAGCAATCTGCTGCTCGACTCGCCTGGATTCAGCAGGTGTCACGTAGATAACGAAAAGGGTTATTAAGTAATTCATAAACTATAATCTTAATATAATATCAATTTTTGAGATAGGGTATGTCGAAGAGATTTCTATGGCAGGATAAACTCTATAAGCAGGATAACACCCATACAACCTACGTTTCCTCTACTTCGATCAAATACATCATGTGCGGCCGTTCCTGAAGAATTGATATACAATATTTTTAACAATAATATAATGCATATAGTTAGGCTGTAATACTCCTTTCATTTGAATAGATATAAATTTGGGGTACCGTGTGATTCCTGCGATTTTAACCCGTACTAAAGTGTGCAACTCTCCATCGTACGACAAGTGCTGTAATAGCAGCGAAATTTAACACATTGACGCATGCCAAAATTAAACCCTCATTGTAAAACTGAGATTTTATTTTTCGCACGTTGCTTGACTATCCCTCAAGACTCAATTGTTCTTATTATTTATCCTAGAATGCGGTACCTGCGCTCCGCAATTAATGGAGTCCGTCTTGCCAGAAACCGACAAGATAAAGACTTCGGTCGATGATCTCCATAACATTAAAGCCCATAAACTGGCCCAGACGAAGTGGGAATCGCTGAAAATTCTTTCGGATCCAATTAAGGTACATCATTAAAAAACTTGATCAAAATAGAAGCACTGATTCCGAGGAAAAGTTTGGGGTGCAACTTGTAGAAACTTCAAGTAGCGACATAGCCCGAAAACTGAATTTTTTCTCCATTTCTCTCTCTCTCTGGATGGTAAAACATTTCAGCATTTATCCCGAGAGCGCCTTAGTGTTTTGAAATGCAATTTTCGGATTAGGTAGCTAAGGACAGTCTTTAAATATATCTATTTAATTTAGATATTGGTCTTCTAACAGCGTCGCATTAGTGGACAATCTAATTGTCCAGTTTCTCTCTAAGCGCACGGTCAGGCGATATAAGTATTGACAAGATGTCAGCTTATATGACAATTACATGACAATTACATTCCCCATAAATGCGACGCTGAATATGCAAATTTAATAGGTATACTATAAGATCGACCCCTTAGCTACCTAAGAGTACAAATGTCATTAACAAATATTGCGGCATTCTCGAGACACATGCTGAAATATAGAGGACAGGAAGAAATCAGAGGAAAGGAGAAATCTAGAAAAATGCATTTAATAAGTAAATAAAAGTTATATTTTAAAAATAGACTTGATAGAATTGATAGAAAAAAAGAGACCACGATGGCCCATTGGGACTGATTTGTTATCTAGGGGTTAAATCGTTTTATTGGTGTTTCTATTTCGATTGTATACTGTATTTAAACGTTATTATTGCATCATGTATTTTATTCGGGTTTGGTTATCCCATCCTAACTTTCGAGACTGAAAAAACAACTCTCGGTCTGTCATTTTAGGCTTTTTTACAAGGAATAGAATATATAACATAATTTATTCGGATTCTGAATTTAAGATCGTAAAACCATCTATGAAAATTTTGAATTTTTTTGAAAATTGATGCAATAATGCGAACGTCATCAAATTTTGCACTGAAAAACATACGAGTGTTGTTGAACGTAGGGAAAGTGGTTTCAATACGTTTCGGACGACCAGCGTTTATTTTCCAACGTAGGGAATGTCGAATTGTTATTTTATTCATTATTCGAACTTAGCTGTTTAATTTGTCTGGCACTGTTGGTCTATCATGTTTGTTGTCACGAACTACATCATTTCGGACGAATAAAATAACAATTCGACATCACTACGTTGACAAATAAACTATGGGTGTGCGAAACGTATAGAAACCACTTTCTCTACGTTTCCCGCGTCCCAAAATATACAATATAGTACTCGATCGATAATATTCAACTTGGGTTGGATCTGGTCAATAATATAGACGACCGCATGGATGAAATCGAAACTAACGTTTGTGGACCAACGGGACTTGCAGCAAAATACAATGACATGATTTCAAACACAAATGACTCTTTCGTTGAACTGTTGGAAGATGCACGATTGCTTAAATTTAATACCAATAATCAACGTGTTCGGGCTGAATCGATTGTTGGAGATTTTGAGTTGATTGAGGGAATGAGTGCTGCAGAGTATGAGCGTCGAATGTCAATGACCCGGAGGCAAATTGACGGTCTTGAGGCAATTGTGATTGAAAACCCATACACACCAATGCAAGAAGTAGCTAATACAGAATACAACAGCGCAGCTGCGCTGCTTGAAAACGTAAAAGAGAGATTTGGCGGAAGTCAACGCACGGGCAGATGCAATACTAATCGTGATCCAAAAGACTTTAGTTTGGGTGTATACGTGTTCATTTATTATTTACGTTATGAAAGTGTTTTATTCCCTTAACCAGTGGATACGGAAGTGGAACAAAACGTCCAAAACGCTCTTCTTTTGCAGATATCTCGAGAAAGAATGAACGTATCTGCTTAAAATTTTAACTTGTTACAGGGTTTTCAAATAGTTTTCAAAGAAACTAAGTAACGACGAAGGTCGTTCAGCGTAACTAATTAGGCAGACCAAGAGCTTTCTCTCCTCTCTGCTAAAATCCAGACGGTTTGCAAACTTTAACTGTAACTGTCCCAGCTACGAGACTTCTATTTCAATTAATATTTTACCTGCAATTAGCCGCTGCGATTCTATTTCTCACTGCGAAAATGTTTGAGATCTTTCTCATAATAGATTGGTACAATGAAGCGAGACTCATCTCTATCGATTGACGTATCGATCGGGAGATTAAAGAGCGCAAGTTCCCTCTGCGAGATAGTACAACAAATTATTTTTTTTGCAACACAGCTGTTTTTAATAAGTATCATTCTTGGCTTTCTAGACATATTTTTGACCAAGAAAATTGCATTTGAATGAAATTTCGCGTGTATCGCTGTTGTACTATGGCTGTTCATTCTTTATCAGTAAAAAATGTTTATAGACTTTTTACACCGTTAAATAGCGAGATAGCATAGCTTCGCTCATCCAAAATTTCAACGGAAAATATTGTTCCGTTTTGGCTTGAAACGGAACAGAGGAGGGGTTCACGTTCTGTCCCTCCGCTGGTTAAATCCACTGGTTAAATTTCAAAACCGAACTCTTTGGACCCTAAATAGCCAACATCGTCTTGAGGCAGCAACGGCGGATAACTTCGATTTTGTGCCTGGGGATATTTCGCTGCTAGATGATGTGGGACACTATGAAGGCGCAGATATGTACTTTCATCCCGATTATGTGCCTCCAAATAACGAACATATTTTCGACTCCTCGCAGGGTGACTTGACCCAAAAATCAGAGATGGAAATCAACAGCGAAAATGAAAGTTTTGCGGACGTCGAGTACGACTACATTAATGAGTACGACGAGTACGAGGAACGTCAAGCCTACACACCTTCTTCGTATGATCTTGAAGATGAAATTACATTTTCCAGCTCAGAATCGGACAACTACGCAGACTCGGAAAGTGATTCATGCAGCGACCAAGGCAAAATTGCGGCTATTGTTCCTAACACCAACTTCAAGGCCGTAGTTGAGAAAAAACTTCTCGACTCGGATATCAAGGAAGCATTTATAGGATTAAGAGCAAAAGTCAATGTCCCGGAAAACCTTTGGCGCTGGGTAAGTTTATTTGTTGAGCTTGACGTACCGTTCTCATTTCATAGTTTTCCTCTGCTACCAAGCGTGGGGAGAAATACAGACCTGTTTTTAAACTAGAGACAGTATCATTCTTGGCTTTCTAGGCTTATTTTTTGACCGAGAAAATTACATTTGAATGAAATTTGGCGTGTATCACCGTTGTATTATGGCTTTTCATTCTTTATCGGTAAAAAATAGCATAGATTACCTCGATCAAAATTTCAACGGAAAATATTGTACAAAATGTGGGGAGGTTTATTAATACGATTTTCACTTGATTCAATTAGATTTACTAGAGAGAGTTATTTATTTTGATTAAATTAGTTAGGGACTAATATAATTACATCAATGATTAAATAAAAGTAGGTGAAGACAGTGAAGTGAAAGGAAGTAAGATAATTTACTTAATTCTAATTGGACCGATTTTAAGAAGGTATTAGTCATCGATATGTCCTTCACGTAATAATTTCGTAAAAGTTACTCTATGCCGGGAGGATAGAGAAAGGATATAACCGTTTATACAAACCCGCGAAAAGGTAAAACTCACTTCGGACTTTTACAAAAAAAATTCTAAAAACCTTTTAGAGAAAACAGCAAAGTGAAAAGCCTGGGGTCGATTTACCAACGAAATAACTTAACTTAAAATAAACTCTATTACTAGGAGCCCAAATTATGGAGAAAATTCGATTTTCGTGCCCCGTGGGCAGCTGACAATGAACATGATGGATCGAAACGCTGCGCTGTCATGTCCGCCACGGGCTGGCGCACCGAAAACTGCGAAACCCGCCTTAAATATTATTTCTGCCTTGGCAGAGGTAAGTTTCTATTCGAATTTCGTCCATTATATTGGAGTTCTGCTCATTTAGTGGTATTTAGATCATTCACAATCAAATAAAAGTAAGACTTGATTTTCGAATCACAACCAGTTGTCACACATGTTGTCACACTTGAGCCGAAATTATATCTCTTGTCATCATTTTCGGTTTACTAGAATCAAAATTTACAAATCAAGAAAAATTAAATCAAAAATTTTAATTTTTGACGAGATCCAAATTCTTGGAAAAGCGTTTATGACAACTGTGTCTACACCCCCAGTTAGACCGTTGTATTTTTTTTCAATCAGCGTATACTCACCGGTCTGCCAAGAAACACAGCTAACGTAGGTTGTATATTGTTTTGTTTCTTGGCGGTGTTCGAATAATCCATGCTTTTATCTTTCGAACCTATTACAGAGGAGGTTGGTAAATATGACACTCGTAGGATAATTTATGGGTTTCTGATTGGTCACACAGTTAGTAGTAGTCATCGTGTTTAAAGTGACTTTGGATGCACTTTTTTTCCTAGTACGACCAAAAGCCTTGTGGATAAATCGCAATTGGTCCCCTTCATAGTGCCATATTTTACCCCGCCACTGTATTTATTACCTATTAAGTAAACATAGTTTTTAGATATAAAAAGGAAAAGCCGCAAGTACCGGTACTACACACAAGAAAGCGCAGTTCCATTAAATTATTTGGAGGCAGTGAGCGCTTGTGCTCAACAAGGATTGCTGATTGCTGTCATTCCCAGCGCAAAGACATACGAGTAAGTAGCGAAAGTAGTATTTAGTTGACACTTTACCGGGAATATAGCCACGTGACGTGTCACGTTTTGGATCCCATTTTTATTTTATGAAATTAACAAATTCCAACAAGGATATATCACGAGAAAGTCATTGTGATATACAACCCCTCATACAGGGTAATTTTTTAACTTTTTTAGAACACTGCTACGTATATGGCTCCGAGGCTTCCCTGAGTACGTATTGAGAAACACCAAAGTTTATAAATTTTTATAAAATTTGGAAAACGGTGTATTGGTGAACGGTGAAATCACATAGTAATTAATCACGCGACAGTACATCTGCCATAAATTATATGGTATATTTGCTGCAGCCTTTTCCATTAACCATTTAACCGATAAGAAGCGCGGGGTGGTTCAGACTCGAACCAGCGACGTTACGCATTCTAGCACTGCACAACTGAACCACCAACCCCCCACTCATGTATCATTCATCATCCAGATTGTTTGTCACTGTCATTATCCTCCAATTCCATGATAACTGCAAGCATCTCGCTATTCGGTCGTGTATCTTGAAAGTTCGACAAAATCCTGGTACATTAACACTGACAAAGTTTTTTGAAATTTTTTTTGGAAAATTCTTAGCATGGTTTAAAATCAACAATTTTCTTGGTCAAGTAATTGTTGAAAAATTGTTTAGTTCAGTAGAAAGAGAGTACTGTACTACTCAGATGGGGCATAAACTACATATGAAGGGACTACATAAAGAGACAGAGAAAATGAGGCATGCGATGATTAGGGTGACCAGATAATAATTGTCAAAAAGCGGGACAGAGGTAGCCTTTAACCCAACATTTTTTTCTAAGAGGTAATCTATATTAAAAAAAAATTCAAATCACCTTCACTCAAGAAAGGGATTCTCCGGGCTGATCATCCTAAAATGCTGTCCAAATTCTATCCTAAAATACTAAATTTGCGTTACTCAATCTACGGCCAAACTTTCAAAAAGCGGGATAAAACCGGGGCACCCCAAGAGGTCAAAAATTGAGATATCTAATCACCCTAGCGATGGTAGAAGATACAAAGTGAGCAGTGGGAATGCTTGCTTAACACTTGAGCTATCTTTAAGTAACCGTTACCATTTCTGACACTCTGACATTTTCGAAATTTCCCAAAATGTAAAAATAAACAGGTTGTCTTACCCTATGATTGTGTGTGTCGGTTTCTAGTTGTGACAAATCAATATGTTATTTATCTCTTATCTTTCGCCTCCGATCCTTCTGGCAGGCGATTCCGGGATGTCGTTTGCGCGTCTTGTACCTCTATTCCCCAACTGCCACTTTTTCATGTTTGCTTGTTTTCAATTAAATATATTGGCCTGCGGGAGTTTCCCTCTTTAACTTTTCAAATTTCTACTTGGTCAATTTGGGCCAATTTCAGTTTCTAATTTATTTTTTTGTTGAAGCCGAAAACTAACGTTTACGTTCGTTTCCCACCTATCCGGGTCCATTTCTCCCTTTTACAGTTATGTCCGAATTAACCCCTGGTAGACCCGGAATCATAAACCTTCCTCCAGGTGACACAATTCTTTCCTTATTTTTCCTTTTTCAAATTTCCCTTTCCACCTTATTCCTCGTCTCTCAAGTCTTATTTCAAGCTTAGCTAGGTTCAGACCTCTATTCAGTGGGGGCCTGAATCGTACCTTAGAATATAGAAAAATTCGTTTTTGGGGGATTTTTAGATTAGGCATTGAAGGGGGTTCCATCCAATTGGAAGCAGCAATTTCGTTCCGGGACCTAAGGTATCCTTCAACATTTTGCGCCCATATGATGCGACGGCGCCGAAAACCATTACGCCGGCTGGATGCTTGGAAACTTGATGGTTCCTCAAATTATTTTCCGCCATGCTCAACTTAACATCCGTCCAGTACTGATCGTTATTCTTGTTCCGTAGGCGGTCGATTCTGGAAAACATTTCGCGCTATAAATGTAGACGATTTTCTTCCATTTCGAATTTGACATCTCAACGGGCGCTTTTTTTATTAATGTGGGATAACGTTGTTTTTGTTTGTACGACTTCATCATCAAACCTTCCGTTATAATCAGAAAACATGTCGTTCGACTGATATTTTGGTCACGTGACAGTTTTCTAACGGAAATCCTCGGCTTTTCAACAATTTTGTATTTGACGGCCTTTATCACCTTTTTACTTCTTATTGGACGAGGAATTTTTCGTCTTATTCTCTCCTCCGGACGATTTGATACAATATAAGTTTTGTTGGTCCACCCAAATTAGGGCGGTAGAGTATATTTTGTTCTTCAATATACTTAAGTTGATTTCGCTTAACCCACACCACACATGTGACACGTCAAGTACCACAAACTTAAAATACACAGCTATGAAATATGGCATTAATCAGCATTCTGAACTAAGGTCTTGTTTGTAAGAAAACGGTTTGATTGGTCGGTATATTTTTGATCACGTTTGGCCCGAAAATCAACGGAAAACAAAGGAAATACTGAAATACTGATTTTCAATCAAGATTATTTCACTGATCATCACCTGTAGTTTGGGGTCACTCTTTCCACAGTAGGATATACGGGTATGCAGATGCTACCGGGCGAGCGCTCTCTGGACCAGCCGTTGTAAAAAGAAAACGAATATTTTTTTGCATTATTTTATGTATGTAAACCAAGAATAAGTAGTCACACAATTTTTAAATGTCACAAAGATTACGGCGACAAAAAACCAGTCTTAGGGCGTTTCGGGTGCACTTTACCCATGACGTTGGCTTCCGCTTGAGTACCAAATACAGAATTGCAGACAGTCATTGCATGTCGTACAAGTCAATTACGGTGTCCACAAATACGACGCTACTATAAGACAAATAACCAAAATAAATATATGTGTAGAAAGAATAAACCCTTAGCGATCTAACGCTAAAATTTCCATTAAACAATATTGCGACATTTTCAAGGCACATACTGAAATGTACCAAAAGTCTAATTTGTTTCGAGGAGGAAGAGAAATATCGAAAAATTGAAATATCGAAATATCGAAAAAAAATACATTTACGGCTGAGAAAATGGCATTTAAAGGTAAAAAATCACTTTGTAAGAGGCACATTTTGGAGAATACTGCATTAAAACTAAAAGATATAAATTTAAGTCGGACAAAGATAAATCTTTAATGACGCAAAGATGCAAACCGATACATTATATTAGAGTCACCGATCGCCAAATGCGGCAGGTGTGGTATATGCTGTTCAAGGTATTCGGGTTTCCCCAATTATGGAAACATTCGATTACTACAATTGATGAATTTTAGTTCTTTTGCGAATTATCTATAAAATATATTCTATGTGTAACACGCGACTTCCGAATATTCATGCAAGAATATCCCAAATCCGCATACGTGCTCGTATTTGAGCATGATGCTTGTAGGCATTTAAAGTGATGCGAAGGAGATAAACGTAGGCGTCTGGAATACGCCAGGGTGTTCTATAATTCAGCCAACTAGACTAGTGCTGCTACATTATGAGATTAAATACCACTAGTCTACGGTTTGAATTATGGGTCATAATTCACTAAGTTTTATAGTACGACAAAATTAGTTTTACAATTATATAATCTAGAGGTTAATAGAGAGCGATGTTATTTTGTCCGCTTACTTCACTAGTACATGAGATTGAAAGCTATTCTAGCTAAAGTAAATATAAAAAATATAATAATCAAAATATTTTCAAGGGAATTTAATTGCATGTGGAGTAATGTCATTTTAGAAATCTATTATGCCTAATGTTTTAACAATTTTTTTGTTTTTTTTTTGTCGAAAAACAAAAATAACAAACACAGATCGTTAATAATTCTTTAAACCTAATTTGTGCATCATATTTTGACGATAAGAGTAAAGGTTAAAAAACGCCAAACTATTATTTTCCGCGACAAACGTGACCACAGTTCTCTATATGTAACACCTAAACATCATGATTTAAAAAATATTTAGTATTCTGAAGTCAATTATGGGGGAAAGTGATGTACAAAATTATGCCTGGATTGGTCTACGGGCTAATGGCACAAACAGTGAAGTTAGCTGGTCATGGGCGAACGGTCGTCAGTTGAAGTCCGAAACATTCGAAGTCGGGGAGGTCCTGAAATTTAACGAATTGGCGGCAAGAGAGAACAAGAAATGTATTATTGCGAGGAATGTCTATGGACGGGTAAGTAAACGATATATTTCTATCTGTACCGTAGGTCTAATCCAGATTAAAAACGCTAAATACGCATCTGCGCGTCTATTCTGGGGTACTATTTGTGTGTTCGGGTTATCAAATTCTG
>SCLF01138303.1:0-10511 GCA_004367975.1 Mesochordaeus erythrocephalus
AATGTAGTCTGACATTTAATTTTTCAACCGTATATCCTTTGAAATTCCCCATCAAAGGTTTGCCATAATTAAATTCCTTAACACAGTATTTTACAAAGTGTGTCCCTCACAAAGTTCTTTTTCCCTTTAAATGCCATTTGCTCAGCAGTAAATGGATTTTATTAATTTTTTAGTAATTTTGTAATTCTTGTTCATGAGGAAAATAATACCCTTTAGCAACTTTAAGTAGATTAATGGCTCGAGAACTGCATATTCTCTCTATTTCTCTCTCCTAGTGTGGTATAACCTTTTAGCATGTATCTCGAGAATGCCATAATATTTTTGAAATTTGACATTTGTGCACAGCATGAAGTGATTGTCTGAAATTATCTGCTAACCTAGTGATTTCTCCAAGCTGAAATTTTGTCTGTACTAAGATCATACATCTGTCAATGATATGAAAAAGAAAAAAGGAATTTATCTATCCCAGAACACATTTTACGAAGTAAAGTCTTCAGAGCAAGACTTTACGCCGTGCGCTCTCAGAGCTCTCAGTTTTCGGCTATTACGCTACCTAAAGTTACTAAAAGTTATTATTGTTTTCATAAATTTGGTGCTCGACCAAAATCCGATTGAAAAAACGAAAAACTGTTTTCAGAGTTTTTAAGTCATTATAAGTGGTTGAATGGTTGATTTTTCAACACGTTTTAGACCGGAAGTAACGCCAGACGTGACAGCTAAAAACCGGAAGTTAATTATTTTGAATTGGAATGACACCAAATTATTGCCCGAGACCTTTAGTAAAAAACTATCTTCACAAAAATTAGGTCGAAAACTTAGGTCGATCAGCATTCCCGTCTAGAATTTTACTGCGCTTATTTTTGGGTACTGACTGACCATACATTTCGACCGGAAGTGAACCTAAAAATTAAAAATGCGAGTTAAGCCGACAAGAAATAGGTTTATTAGGGCCACGCATGGACTGATCCGTTACAGTTACAGCGTGTGATAACCCATATACACAAATATAAACCTATAGTCGACGTACGTGTTTAGAGTGGGCGTAAGTATTTAATCTAGACTCCGTCTATTTCTCTAACGTTTAACAGAGATGCAAATAATGCTTTGATCTCACCCGCTTCTAAATTACATCATTTTTCAATAATATTCAAACCGAAAATCACACCGAAAGTAGTTAATCGTCACCAAAAAATGGTCAAAATTCACTACAAACTACTGTAAATGCAATTTAAGATAGCGGTGTATTCTCCATCTAGTGTTTCCCACTAACAGCGAAAGGTAATAACAGATTGATTGTGGTATAATAATCCGATTTCCGTTTACCCTTAGCTAAATCGAGGAAATATTGAATAACAAATAAAACTCCGTATTCTCGAGATAGAAATTAATATATTAATTATTCGCAGAAAAGGTTGCCCGGAGATATAATAATGCAATATATTTAATAATAGAATTTCTATATATAGAGCTCATCATTTACTCATTTCATTGAACTACAGGATTTCAACGTGAATCCTATATGTCCTTGAAATAGTATGTCTTGTATGAATTGCATCATATAATTTATTAGAGAAAATACACTTCCATAAACATTCCATAAATTATCAAATAAACTTTGAATGGACACTCCAACGCTCCAAACCGTTGAACAAATCGCGTGTTACGTTACCTTTAGTTATACTAAACCCTAAACCAAATGTATTACGTTCATACGATACCGAATGAAATTACCATTTAGACATTTTATATGAAAATCAGTTAGTATCCAAAAAATCCGAAATAACCTGGTTGAACATTTTTATTCTAAATGTAGTAATATAAGCTATAACATGGTTGAATAAACTATGGTTTACCCTGCGTTCGTGTAAGTTAACATAGCCTCGTTAAATTGATTAAGAAATTAACCTGAGGAGCCCATTGTGAGGCTAAATTACCCCCACGATTGTTTTTGTCATTTACACAAAATTAGATCAGTAAAACGGCCGGAAATTTGTGACAATTAAAATCGGAAGTATCAACTGAAGTTCGAGTTAACCAGTGGATACCGCGAGCGAAATTTCTTGTCGGTACCGATGAAATTTTCGGTCAAAATTTTGAATGAGGGAAATTATGCTACACACATCTATCCAGAGTGCCCCCTACCACTTCAGGAAGCATCTAAACTTTTAACGAGACTTAGCCAGTCTGATAGTTTGTTCGTGCGGTTTCGAATCTATTTTAAGAATGTCCAAATTGAGGGCGTTTCGAAGAGGCCGTAATTTTCTTGTAATTATTTGTTACCATCATATCAAATCAAATTTTGCCGCTTTTTGAAAATTTTTATTTTAGGAATCCCATTTGGGGCTATAAGTAGCTCACGTCTTAAGAATTCGGAGTTGGGCTTGTGAGAGGAATTGAAGCAGGAATCATGGTGCGTCGAATAAGTGGCTATAACAATATAACGGATTAGGATCTCTTATGAGATGTAGCTGACATCGTGCGCGTCGAATGAGCGCGATTTCGGGGGAAAAAATAAATTAAAAAAAATGTGAAATGTTAACATTGTGCACGGATATTAGCTACCTTTCTTCTCATAAGATTGACCCAGAATTCCTAACCCGTATTTTTTGTTTACATGAAAATACATGAAAATAATAAATTGAAACTGAGTTCCGACCGTTAAATTTTTTGGGGTTGTAATTAGTTAACCGTCTGTTTACTCGGTAATTTCTCGATAATTTCGACACTCTTTCAGTGTATAGTCACTAAAAAATTTTCCGTGGACGTAATGTGTCTAACGACAATGATGCAAAGGAAAAACACTGACAAAATTTGGATTTTCACAAAAAGCTAATTTTGTTTGAAAAGTATTTGAAACCCTGCATTAAGTTAAAATTTTAGCAAATCCTTCCAATCATTCTCGAGATATCTGCGTTTTGTCCCTTCACGGTATCCACTGGTTATATACCGAAATTTCATATTTTGTTGTCGGGAGTCACATATATTTGCGTTACTCCACCTTTTTACAATTAGGTAGGTCCTATTTCATGCGACAAGGGGTTATAAGTCTACTAGCTACGAACTAATGTGGTAGAAATTATGATTATACTTGAGCCTTAACTAGGCTCTGGCAATAATTTCCGGATCTAAAGTCTCATTGAAAATAAATAGAATTACATAATGTTCACCCAAACCTACATCGGAAATGACCGCTTTAGGTTTAAAACCCAGTTTTAAATTTAAAACTGGGTTTGCTGGTTTTGAATAGCACACAAATCTTAGGCACCATATTTAGTTACAATTATAACGATTGTTCCCAATAAAGGAATCGTCATAATTTTGAGAAAAATAAGCCAATACACTGGTAATGGTAAAAGTGGCTGATCGTAGGCGGAATTTCCGTCTGTCTAGATTGACAAGCAGAACAGGCACATAACAGGCAAATTGAATTTAGAATATATCGAGAACTTTTACCCGGTTAAACAGCAACAGATATAAATTTTTAGGAATCACAATAGATGATTTTCGTTTAGGTATGAAAAACCGTGGTTATAAGATGCATAGTCAATGTTTTAGAAAAAATGAAATTCAAACAAGATGTTCGAGCTAGGGTGTTCGAGCTAGGGATGTTCAGATATTTCTGCTGTTGAAAATTCAAAAATCCATAGGGCTTACGTAACCCGGACCTAAAAGTAAAATACCTAAATTCCGTACACCTAGTATCGACGCGCGTGGAATTTAAACTCTCCCAATTGGTCTCTCCTCGTCAGACACTTTTGCCATTACCTTTGCAACATAAAAATACACTAAACCACAAACCACTATAATACCATCTGGTTAGCCGGTAAATCATGTCTTTACGATGGTAAATATTGTACAATTAATCATTCATGAAATGTTAGTTAACCCGTACGCTGAAATCTGTGCCACTCGGCACAGACGACCACTAATTGGACCATAACATCTGTTAGAGTGGTGCTACGTCGAATTCACTATCCAGCAAAACTTGAAATTTAGCCGAAAAATTATTTTTGGAATGTGCGTTTATGACACAGTTCCGTTAATTGAATCATAAGTTCCATTAAAGTTTTCTAACATAGTTTCAGATTGAAATTGGCACCAGAAGTGGGAGCTAAAAACCGTAAAAAAATTTCTAATCCGGAATCCATCGAGCGGTTTAGAACTAACTTCCCGTGTCGATGTTTATCCGACCTAAAAATTTGAGCGTATGTAGTGGAATGTAACTCTCAATATTCACCCGAGAGCGGTTTTAAAATAAACGAAAAATTATTTTATGTCAAATGAGCAATCTTCTAGATTTAGCATTATTTTAGTTTGAGTTATGATTCTGAGGAATTATCTATTAGGCTATACACAATAAGAATATGCGTACGTACAGTTCAGTCAGATTTAGTGCAGAGGCAGAGGGAGACGAGAGTTATAGAGGACTCGCAAAAAATCAACCCCTAATTTGTATAGGCGAATACGCTCACGTTTGGTACTTATGTAGTGGGGGATGAGCGGAATTATAAATGGCGTAGGCGGATAATGCAAATATGCCCTATAAGTAGATATGATACCGTAAATTCCCCCATAAGACCGAGAGTGACCTAATTTGACCGAAAATAACTTTATTGTTACTAACAATATAGAAAATTGTCTATTACAACAATTAGTTTCACGAGTGTGTGAAGGAATGCACGCATGTCAGCGTGAGGGTATAACCATTTTGTCAGCGTGAGGGTATAACCATTTTGTCAGCGTGCGGATTAATCAAACATTATTTTCTCAGATTCGCATTTGATTCATCATATGCTTTACTACGGCAACTCTCCGCATAGGATAATCGCCCAAGTCCGTGAAGTTAGTAAGTAACTGTTAAAAATCTGTGCCTCATCAAATTAATCAACTCACAGATATTGATATGTTTCCAACTTGATATGGACCGTAAACGTCGTATTTGGGATCTTCAGTTATATTTTACTGCCAGTACAATAGCCATAACTTAATATTATTCGTACAACCGAAACGTTTCGTCGATATACACGAAATACTTCTAAATATAACAAAAGTCGTATATTCGATATAAGGTTAGTATACCTCAACAAACGAATTTCATACTGCGACTCCCATGGAGACTAAACATCAGGCTAAGCGTAACAATATATAATTTTAAAGATATAAACGAATAATAATAATAAATCCAAAGCAATACACAGAAATAAATTAAATTATAGAACTGGTATTAGTAATAAAATTATACGGGTCTACCGTGGGAATTAA
Organism: Mesochordaeus erythrocephalus; assembly: GCA_004367975.1. Classification (NCBI taxonomy): domain Eukaryota; kingdom Metazoa; phylum Chordata; class Appendicularia; order Copelata; family Oikopleuridae; genus Mesochordaeus; species Mesochordaeus erythrocephalus. The sequence continues at coordinate 5,263 of SCLF01138303.1, forward strand.
TCTTTGGTTCTCATTTTGAATGTAATGGTCCGATCAAGACAATAACCACTGTAATAAAAATACATGGTTTTCGTCCTGATCGGGTTAGGAAAAAGGAAATGTACTCGTAGCTAATTAAGCTCTATAGCGTGTAAACGAATCGAGAGCGTTTTATTTATAATAAAACGAAACGTAAATAAACCGAAAACCAAACACGTGTATGTCTGTGTCACAGCAAACAAGACATACATATAATCTCACCAACAGTTAAGGGATAAAATTGATCGACGTCAAGTAATTCACGGTAGTATATAAGGCACAGCAATTTAAGTTAACATAAAATGTACGTTGGTGACTGGGTTCCTTAGTGACCCGCATCAAAGCTCTACCTCCTGATCCTCCAGCATATGTTTACAGAGTTAGCTCCTTGTTAGCTCTAAAGTAATGTGCATGCCCTCGAAATATTTTCCAGAACTTGGGATTTTAACTAACAATTTCCATATTTTGTTTTTACTTTACACAATACTGCTCCCTCAGTTGTGCTGAAGTTTGCTACATTGCGGTAGCAAATGTATGTGTCCGTGGTGACTGCTTCGATATGGGAGCTTCCATAACATATAAGAAACCAATTATTTTCTGCCATATAAAGACACCTTAGTTCCCGCAGGGCAACCACCTCTGCCTGTCAACTATTATAACGCCGACAAATGTTTTTTGTACGTCTGGGAACAATGTGAGTTAGTATTATAATTACCCTTACTCTTCAGTACCCCACCTTCTAAATTTAGATCAATTTGGAGAGGCAATATTACAGTACCAGTCTGATTAGTGTTGATTAATTCAGAAAATTTTATGTTCTAGATTATCACTAATCATCTATATTTCTTCACGAATGTTACTTCATTGTCTGTGTACTACAATACTACGTTATCTATTTCCCAGTTTTCTGCGGATCAATGATTGCGTGACTGTGGTGAATCTGCATTACAATGTTCCACCTTTTAGTTGTATTTCCACCATTCACCGGAACAGCCAAAAGTACACCTCGCCGCAGAAATGCACTAATACCTGGTCTACAAATTTATTTCTGCCTCTATTTCTTATGTAGAGGGTCGGAAGCCAATCCTTCCCTAGTCCCAGTGCTGTCCGTTGCCGTCTAGCCCGGCAAATAGATCATTGGTTAGGCCGAGACTGGATACTTTCGAACAAACGTTTTTTATCTACGAATTATATTTGTACAATGACATTTACGCTCGTTATTTTATCGTAAATTTATCCAAAATCAGCCGCGTGTATATTCAAAGAACCCGTGGTTGTGCTTATCTATTTTGTTGTGAACAAGGTTATGAATCAGAGAATGTATGAGAATATGTTGTATTTAGGATATATAGTCTGTGAGGAATGTATTATGTGTGCAACGAATATATTACGTTTCATAATTTATTATTTAGTTCACACGGATCACAAAAGCCAACACGTCCTCCAATTAGTGAACTTCCTACTGATTTAAGTGCGGTAATAACATTCGTCAATGTACGTAATGTATATCTTGGTTTGTGAGAATTGTCTACCTTGTGTTATATGAACAGGATGAATACTAAGGAGAACAAATACAAATATAACAGTTATAATATATGTGGCTATTTCAGATGAATACTGATAATTTCTAGTAATTAAATTTACCGACGATACAGTTGATATTAGATATAAACCAGTTGTATTATTAAATAGCGGTGAATTACTTAGACAACTTTACCTTCATAGGAACATAACTCCCAACATAAATTACGAAGTTCACAATTATACGGTTGATCATGAAAAGTGTGATACTAGGGAGGAAAATTATTCATGAATTTGGGAATATGTTAAATTTACTACAAAGATCTGTACGAGGAAATATGGTGTGTCCAAAATCAAAGATGATGTATCAGGTGATTATCAAGGTGGTTTTCAAAGTAGTTATAAAGGTGGTTATCAAGGTGGTTGTCAAGGTGGTTATCCCGTGAATAAGTTTAATAGAGTAAAGATATATTAACCTGTACGCTGCAGAAATGGTTCTACCCTCAAGCTGAAATATAGTCGTTTACGGACGCAAATGCGGTGATTACGGGTATAAGGGCTGGTTTGAATAGTCAATTTTATTTATAGTTACTTCGGTCAAATTAGGTCATTCTTGACCCTAGGGGCTGGAAACTAGGGTATTATACCTACTTGAAGGGATATTTGGAATAGTCAACAGGATATCACTCATGCACTTTTTTTTATTTAAGTATGACTCAGACACTTTTTTAACCATTGTTGGCCACAGAGACTAATCCAATTATTTCAATCTCCAGAATTCGAATATATGTTTTCTTTTCAAAAATGCAACGGATGAATATGCGTTGAAATTGTACAGTTTTCATAGATTTGATTCAAAATAAAACTGCCTGTGTAGTAGATCTACAGTAGTGAAGTAGCTTTACAGTAGCTTATAGTCATTACCAGTGAATTTTGACCATTTTGGGTGAAAATTACACAATTTTATCTACTTTGGGTGCAGTTTCCGCTCCGATTATGGTTGCAAGATGATGTAACTGAGAAGTGGATAAGACTAAAGCATTATTTGCATCTTCTTTTAAACGTTATAGAAATATTCGGAATTTTTAACATCCACAGTAATACCTCGAATAGTGGTATTAAACCCAAAATACACAGCTACGCGTCTCTCTACGCGTCTCCCTTCTGTATTCATGTTTCCCTGTATTCCTAATAGTCAGTTCTCTAAGAGACTTGTCTGTAAAACCTGCATTCATAATACGATTTAAATCTTAACCCTGTTCACGGTTTTGGAACATAATCGTTAATAAGTTTTCATTTCCAGAACAATTTGTTTGCTGATTTACTATGCTATTGGGTCTATAAATGTTATCTCACTAAGAAAAGTGATTGAGGTCTAGAAAAGGAAACACAGAACAACCCAATTATTCTGAAAATGTTCGTGAACCCTGAAATCAATTTTCTGAGAGAACGCATAGGCTCAGCCGGTTTAAATTTTCAGGGTCAGATTATTATGTTGACTATTGAGAGTTTCTGTCATAGATAAAGTCGAGGCGCGGTGGTTTAGAGGTATAACACCAGACTGTCAGTCCGTTGACCCGGGTTCGATCCCCGGACGTGTCATGTTTTCGAAATCTTAGCCCTATGCTAACAATAAATAGCTGGTCGATAACCGGGATAATTGTTCGACGTAAATTTTAGAAATTTTCATTTTTAGGTTCACTTTCGGTTGTAATTTTGGGCCACGAGTTTTCTCAAAATCTGCGCCCTAGAATTTTACCTGGAAATACTGGTGAACGGGTTGATATGAAAGACATCTTTGACCGGAAGTACCAGGTAAAAATTAAAATAATGACTAGAGCATTACAACAAATGGACATAAGGTAAGCTTGGGCCAATTTGACCGATTCCGTTATCAAATTTGCCATATCAGGTCTCGATAGATCTATAGGAAGATTTCCCTAGAAACTTTAGGGAAATTTCCTGATTTTTTGGATTCAAAAATAAAATATATTTAAAATAACGACGTCACAAAAAAACTTGTATTGATCCAATTAGTCTATAAAAATAATCCCCATTTGCGGATTCAGTACCGCAGGGACAAAAACTAATATCAGATTCTAAATTTGAATACCGGATTTACCCCTAGAGCCGCAAATTATCAAAAAATAATAATTCCGTTGCCGTTTTTGGTGCTTTGTGGAAATGTGTACAAAATGCTCCTGGCATACAGTCAACTAAACGTTACTAGGGAGTTAAATTGTAAAAACCTGATTGTTTTAAAGTGGCATTTCCTAAGTACCGGTAGGTACTCAAATTTGTTGAAGATACTTTCAACTAGTGGTCGCCTCGGGGCAACAATTTGGTGCGATTTTACATCAGAAAATATCGATTTCGGGTTTTTAGCTTCCACTTCCGACTTTATTGCCCGATTAACGGAAATGTGGTCGTAAACGCCCACATTGCAGTGCTCTTGCTTCTATTTTCGCAGTTTTTTCTGTCAATAGAAATGGTCAAATTTGGGTACCCCTAAAATGCTAGTGGGTTTATTATTAATCATCAGAATAAGTAGTTTTTTCTTAAATTTATCATAAATTCAAGTCATTGGTGCCACCCTTGCTCAGTTGTAATGCTTAGTGCAAATATGGTGAGAGAATTGCGATGGCATCATCGCATGTTCTACAAATGCAACATTTTCAAACATTACCATCAGAATTCATTGTAACATGTTTTGAAAATAGGCGCAGCGTTTTCGGAAATGTAAGATAAGTTTTTTACAACTGACATATTTAACCAGTGGATACCGCAAAGCCGATTTCCTTTGGTTTCCGCGGAGGGACAACAAATCTACCGGTCTTCTACCGGAGGGAAGCTATGCTATCTGGCTATTAAATTCTATTAATATTTCTTACCGATAACGTACGACAAATCGTAATGTAACGGTTATACACGCGAACTTTGATTCAAATGCAATTTTCTCGGTCAAAACATATGCCTAGAAATCCAACAATTACAGTGAACCTAGCTCAATAACAGCTCTGTATTATTAAAAATAATTCATTGATTATTTGATGGCCCCTTTTTAATACCCGCGTTTTCAGTGGAGAGAGAAACTCCATCGTTGTATTATTTTACATCTAGCAAAGAGAACTTGCCCTAATTCACTCTCCCGATAGATACGGAAATCGATAGAGAGGTGCCTCGCTTCATTCTACCAATCTACTAAGAGAAATATTCCAAACGTTTTCGCGGTGAGAAATAGAATCGCAGTGGCTAATTACAGGTAAAAGTTGGATTGAAGTCGAAGTCATGCAGCTCAGATAATGAAAGCTAAAGTTAGAAAAACGTTTTGATTTTCTGCAAACAAATTAGTCATGATTTTAGTACAAATTCAATAAAAAATATTGTGCACAAATTAAGACAGTCATTATTTTTTTAAATTCCAGACTGTTACGTAGGCTAAACATAGCTAAAATTTGAACTGAAGTCGGGGTTATTACAGCTGTGTTAATTGAAGTTGTAGTTAGAAAACCGTTTGTACTTCTGCAAAAACATCGTACTTCAGCATATATGCAATAAACAATTCTCTCTACAACACTAGTGTCAATGTCAGACCCCCGGGGTCTGGACAGCAGAACAGCGGTTTTCGTAACATAGTGGGTCTGATAGAGTTTTTCATTTTAAGTCCGAATCTATTTTCAGAATTTCCAAATGTACACTCCTTCGTACAG
>SCLF01138414.1:0-10508 GCA_004367975.1 Mesochordaeus erythrocephalus
ATTTTGGAAGTGACCAAAAGATGCGCCGAATTTTTTTGACATAGGGTCAGGGGGGTAAATCTGGCGCAGCATACGGTCTAATGCTTGAAAATCGCAGTTTTATGCCAAAGTGGTATTAAACTGCCAGCTCGATGCGTGACTGTTAAATAAATGTAAAATAAATGTAAAATAAATTAGTTTCTCAAAAAAAGTAAGCTCTAGTACTATGCGAAAGGGATCTGTTTATGGTGCTACTTGAGGTTATACAGTGGTTTCCCAAAAATTGTCCGATTTGAAGAGGCCACTCACGTGGCTTTAAATACCACGCGCGGTATTTAGGTGGACGAAACAAAGGTCATTTCATTGATCGATAATCAATAAGCGCGTCAACAAACGATTAATAGGCGGCATCAAACGTACGAATGGTAACTAATGGTGCAAGTTTCTGCACCTTAGCGTGCAGCCAAATAACGCGTTTCTTCATTTCTTTTCCCCAATCCAATTTCCGTCCAGGTCCAGGTGCTTCATTATTAAATTTTGCTAAATATAAAGCAAGGTCGGCATCTGCTCTATCATTTGCCCACATAAATAACATGTTAGAGACACCATTGGGACGTCCAACGGCGACGGAGAAATTGATGAAACGGTGAATGAATTTATCAATATTCGAATAATCAAAGTTTTCATTCTGTCTCAATCGAGTAAATGAGCGAATTTCTTTTGAGTTGCTTTGCTCGACCGCAACTTCAGGTAAGTAATATTCTAATGCACATTTGTCCGTGAACTTGCGAAAATATTCCCACATCATTCGATTTCTGAAGTCTATTCTAGGGTGAAAATGGAACCCATCAGACAAGGGTCATTTCATGAACCTGTACGTTTGCCTACGTGACGTAATATTGCACGACAAATGTCATTAGAAATAAAATATTATTACATTACTCGCAGCATTAGCTACACTAGAACCAAAAATAGTGACTACTGCTGTGCTCAAAAAGACAGTTGATGTAAGCGTTTGATAAGGGGGTTAAATCGATTCAATTGATTTCCCGAATAATTTTTGCACTATTAGGTTAGGGCCACAAATTTCCGACTGAAATTTAATTATTTTTGAATAATTTTCAGTTATGTTAAATTCCATCAAGAATATGATTTAAGCCCATGCCCCCTATTTAACATGTGGTCAAAAGTGTGGTCGTGAATTCCCCGGATGTGAATTTGAAAAAAAATCAAGTACGTATTTTTAAATTTGTTTATTGTTTTGCTCAAGTTTTCGTCTAGTTAGTAGGAAGAAATGACATTGACACATCTACTGATCTAAAAGTACCGTTCAAAATATAATTGAATCCGCGTTCTATGTATTCGAATAATAATCCATATAAATACTATTAAAATACCAAATTTTCGGTACAATTTCACCGAATATACGGGAAAATGATTCACTTTGAAACAATATAATGTAGCCCCCAATAGGTTAGTTTGGATAAGTAGATGAGGGAGTAGACAGTGGCGTCGGTTATTACTAAGGAAGAGAACAGGTGCCGTTAATATTATGGCGACAGTAAATGCGGGAAGAGATGTAAGTCTCACATAAGTATAAAGTTATGGGGAGACTTTGTTCCAACCGTGACTGGTTGGACTGCCAAGCTCCCTGAGTAGTGTGTAGCAAGATGGGCCAGCAAAATGAACAAAATGCTAAGTTCAAGGGCCGCGTCGCCTCAAATCCAATCTGATAAATCCCTATTGTGTCAACTAGATATTGAGACCCTGTTTAGCATTGATCACGGAGTTACTAAATTTCGTCAAGATCAATGCATGGAATATAAGCACATTTGATAAAGTGCAATCTAGCCGTACACCCTGCGTGATGGTTTTGAAGGCGGATCAGCTTCTGTAGAACTCAATGAATTGACTTAACGTATTTAAAATAATATAATATATAACCTCTTCGACATCGTATAAAACTCACTCGTAAGTATCACACATGATGACCATGCGCTGATACGAGAACCGATGACAAAGACTTGAGAGTGGGAAACAAGGAAAATCGAGAGCCTAGTATTAGAGAACCAAATATTAACTAAACAAGAAACGATACGAAGCCAATGACAGAGTGGTCGCTAAAATTTGCTCATGGCGAAGGTGAAAAACCTATTGGATGATAAATACCACATATAGGTCCTACAAAACGCGTGATGCGCGCCAATTGTATTTAGTTGATGCAGAATATAGTTGAATTAGTGCTCATAGTGGCTCCTGGATCTAGGTAGTAATACAGCGTTCTTAGCTTTATATCATTTAGAGGTAGTGACAAATGGTGAATTTCATTTCAACCCTACACAAATGTGCGAATTATAATCAATTACAATTAGGAACTATACGTTTTGAAATAAGTACGGCAGCCCAAGTGTTCCGTCTTTAATAGTACACCACGAGGACACCAGCATGAAATACGAAACAGTGGCTTGTCAAATGTTTACGATTTAGGACAAGACGTATACGGAGAAATGCGCACAATATTTCGCGATTAGCATTCGATACTGAATACAAATATGTAAGGTATTTGGGAGAGCATAGCCTAGTTAACGCTCTCGAGTGTAAGGACGAGAGAGCTCAGTAGGAGAGCAGTACACTTACAAGTCGGAAGACTCAGATTTTACTCCGGATCTCCCAAATAGATTCTCGAGCATACTTTCATCATATATAATTCCCGATATATAATGGCGAGTATACAATAGATAATTCTAGCAATGAACGTTTCAAATTAGCAGGTACTATATCCGCGAAAATGAAGGGATTAACAGTACATGTCTATTGAAATATATAAAATCGAACGCTTATTACTTTACATATTGAAATTCGGAAAAATTAGCGTTTTACTTAGCATAAATAGTTTTCGAGATATGAAATTTATAAAAATGAAACCGGCGAATGCAGTTTTATGAAATGGGTTCCCACCAAAGGAATCAAACGGACAACAGATCAAACATGATTGCTGCATGCGTAAACGAGTTAGTCGAACTATTGAACATCTTACACACAGCAAGCATACAAAGGAAACTTCGTAGCAATTAAATAGTAGAGGATGCAATAGGTCATATAAATACCGAATTAAGCATAATACAGCCCCAAAACACAGGAGATGCACTAGATGTAGATTGGATGATTTAACAAAATTAAAACTTGTGAAACTTGAGAGACCTGTGGAGTTAAGGAAAGATTTAGACCGTATGCGAGTAAGAATTACCGAGTCCCAAGAGTATTCGGATTTGAAAATAGTTTATACATAGAACTGCCTGAGGGAAAACAATCGGAAAGTGTACGGCCGAGAAGAATGACACATAAGGTTCTGTAAATTAGTTACGCACAAGGATCAAGGTGGTAACTACCTCGATATGAATTACAAAATATAAGTGACTCCATCCATACTAATGACAAAAAATCGTTGTCATTTACGGACTACGATAAAGTAAACGCAAAATGTCACGTGTAATAGTGAAAATTTAGTGAAAATATGATTGAGTCCATCTAATTTGCATTTAACAAATACACCAAAACCTTTCCAGAATTTTTTTCCGCAGAGTCATTAGCAGGCATCCAGATAGACATAAAACATTGACGTAATATATTCTAGAAACGTCTCGTGAGTGGTTATAAGATTATTATAAATACAATTATACGATACAAGTTCAGCAGAAAAAATGCAGCATAGATGACATAGTTAAACGCAAGATTTACGGAGAGCACAATGTACAGTAAAATACCAAAATGGATCAAGTGGTGACAATTGAGAGTATGTTGTCATATAAAAGTAAATACAGATAATGCCCTAGTGAAGTAGCGGATTTGCTACAATGATACAGTGGGCAAGCGGGACACAATTTTTGCATTACCAGAGAGATAGAGTACTTGGTTGTGCGCTAGAATACCCTTATCAAAAAAGATATACTTGCAACGACTCGGTCCATTTATCGGACCCTTATGCACCATGAGGTGCTAGGACTGGCAATAGTTAGAAGCGAGAGTTGACTGACAGAGGCGTCAAGGCGCAATTAGTATATGCATAGAGCACGATTTAGATAAAAATTAAGTAGAGCAAGTACAATTAGTAAAGTGCGGAACATAACATGGGAAATAAACTTTATATATATATAAATAGGGCAGCGATGAGGCTCAGTTATATGTCTAGGCTATGTATCACATTTAGGTTGAAAATGTCGAACTGCTTTCCACTAAACTTTCGTAGTGGGACGGATAGGTGTGAATTAAAATGGCGAAAACAATATAGCTACTAGAATGTAGTTGACGGTTAGAGCATGGAATCTATGTTGGCGCGTATTATGATGCACCGTCCTAGAAAGCACCCTCTTAGAAAGAAGAAATCTCACCCTTTTCGGACAGATAAATCTTGGAGCCATCAGTCCATTATAAAGCACGCCAAGAACCGTCGTTTTGGTGTTAAAAATTAAAGTACGAAAACGGCTAAATAGGTGACAACATTCAGAGTAGGAATTCCCAGAGGGGCTAATAACCGTAACGCACGCCGAGAAACGCAGACAGAGCAGTTCAGTCTAAAGAGAAATGCACCCGATCTTGATTAAACAAAATAGTAATACAGATGTATCCCTAAAACCAGCCCACCGACGCTTTATACTTACCACATGCAATATTATCAGACAATGGATCGACACGGACCTATATTGCCGCTGTGTATTTTTGAAACAAAAGCCGAAACACTTGCAGCTTTAATGTCTGCTTTAATCAGATAATGTTTACCATAGTATATTATTAAATCACTCGCGTTGTTTTTTGCGGTAAATTCTCGCAAAAAACTTGTGGTAAACTTAAAACATGCTAACTTAGCCATACAAGCAAAACTACTGTGAGGATGCCACATTAGAATCATTCGGAGCTTTTTGGTATCGTTTACGGACGCGGCTCAGTTGGAATCAGAACTGACAAATTCTCGGCATATGTTCAACGTCTTAGGAACTTAGCAGGTAAATTGTCGGACAATTAACGACACTAACCTATATTATCGTAGACCAATAACATCAAATGAAAGGGAATTTGTCCTTATTCAAGTTACTGAGGATATTGATGCCTGGAAACAAGCGGCATTATTAGATATAAAGTGGCAGTAAAGATACATACTGTGGTACAGACCATGTGCTGAAAGAGTTGTAAGGTTGATCTGATTCAGTTAGTACAATGCGCGAAGGGAAAAGGCTGCACATAAGTGATTCATCCTTATGTGAATATATATTTGGTAAAGATGTCCAACTATTAATAGATTCGGGATCACAAGCCTCTATCACTCCAAACATTTTCTCCCACTGTGATTTTACATAACAAAAATGAGATTTCAAGCACCTAACGTAACGAAAGTCGAAGCATATGGTTCAACATCAATCTAAATTGGTTTTAAACATTCGCACCACGACCGCTACGTTTCTTGTTTACAACGTTAGTCACAACCCGTATCGACTTGGACGATCAGAACATACTTTTTAGCAATTACAAAGTGATCAGGGTCAACTAAATTACTCCAATGTCTGATTCTTCATGTCAGCGAATGGCATACAAAAATAGTGAAAAATGAAAACATCAAGCTTGCCGATTACAAAATTACTCAATTGACGAATTATTGTTTCATGAATCAAAATTCTCGTTTGATTCGGAAATCTGCAAATTCTTAAGAAAATGGAACTATAGGTATCAGACAAAGCTAAGGATATAAGCTGCAAATAGGAAATCGATAAGCGAAAGGGATGACCTACGTGACAAATTTAGGAAAAATGGTCGCGTGAAATTTGGGGGAAGTCCTGGGGGCATTGTGATCTAGCTGTTTAGTTTCGAGTAAAACGCGAAAACTCGTCGATGAGTGAAAATAGGTGCTCATGAGTTAAGCTCATACGCCGATAATATGTTTGCTTACTAGCTACATACCCTAACCCGGATCGTTAAATTCCAGTGCTTTCACCCTAGATTTTGGTTCCGTGATTTTCAGATATTTCGACTTATTTTCCCCGTAAAATGTGAATCTTCCTTCCCCGGACAGCTGACTATCTTTATACATCTTCATTGAGTGCTTTCAATGCTGCTATTTTACTCTCGGCCTTTGTATTAAGTCACGCTACTTTTTTGACCACGTTGATAGAAATGACAGGCTCAGTGAGTGATTAATTCATTTCTAAGAGTCTGAGCTCTAGTTGCAATATACATTATTTAGTATACACTCAGGACGCACAAAGAGTCTAGTTGTAAGCGATTAATGGCCACCCAAGTTTTTGAACCAGGTCACCATTAGGCGTTTATTTGCATATTTATCACAACACTGGGACCCACTTTATAATCTGGCCTTTGTTCGCCATGTAACTGGCGTCTTGATTCCAAGTCTATATATGGTGGCTCTTATCTCAAATATTTATATTAAGGTCCATAGAATTTATCGAAATAGAAGAAATATAAAATGGAGTTCCAAGAAACGTATTCGTCTGAAGCATCCAGGAAAAAATGCATTTTATTGTTAGATAATGCTCCAAGCTATATTGTCGATGAAAGGTATGCAAGTATTGTACTTTCCGCCTGGAAAACTGGATATCTCCAACTGTTGGACCTTTTGGCTAATGCTATTGCTAAGAAAAGGTCCTGAGTGTACAATTAAGCCGTTTGTATTTCACTTATGATTACGTAATTTAGTTGCTTGCATTGCATGTAGCTTAGTCATTACATTCGGCTGAAAACTACGGGTTTATATCCCTTCCGGTGCTATATGCAACAACCAACACGATCTGTTTACTCAAAGTAACCAATAGTAAATCATTTTGAACCCAGACGCGTCCCAAAAACGTGTGTTAGGGCCACAAATCGGTCTAGGGTGACCCTGTAATACGCTCAACCATGCCGTGCCATAAATTTTCCTATAACCTGCTTGTTGCCCATATATTCAATACATAGTTTTCAAATACACCAGGTGCCACCTAAACGCACCAGCACCACCGTAACGCACCACTTTTTCTGCTCCCAACTTACTCACATTAACTCACATTGAGATTTTAAAAAGCGTTAATTTTAACTCTTGGGGGCATGGCAGCTCACCGAACTGAATTGTACTAGATTAAGTAGACATACTCCGATGATTTTTTTAAAGCTATGGTCCTCGAAAGTCACATTCTCCAAAATGTGACCAATTTTTAACCAATTTTTTAAACAATTCTGTAAAACCGAACATTATATGCAAGTTAGGAGCAAAAAAGCTTACGTCTAATGGCCGCATACCCTAATTTCTCTTAACGCACCACGGGCTACCTGAATGCACAAGCTTGGCTTCTATTTGATTAACCTCGTAAACACCTACGTGGGTCCAACATTTGTGGTAGTGTAAACTACGGCAGAAGATATATTCTAGCCTAGATGTCGACTGAAATTTTAGTATTTTCGTTCGTGTGTGCCGAGAATACCTAACAAACTACACGTGCGAAATTTTACAGCGAAAACCTAAATTTGTACAAAAACAAAATTTCAGTCTAAGGCTTGACTAGGTTATTGACCACGCCATTTTTATCCGACAAGGAAATGACTCTTTTTTTGGAAAGCACTCCTGGAATTCAGCATGGGTATCGCCTTTATTCTTTCCGACATATTTGTCAAATGGAAATATTGGGCAATGACAACCACTCCAATAATCGGCCTTTTGTAAATCCGCATAACCACCATACAGGTATTGGGCCAATATTTTCTGAATGATTTTCCACCGTTTAAATCGAACAGAAGTATTTTTTGGTTTATGTAAGTAGTTTTCAGCGAACAGTTCTTTCACATGGACATTAAATCTTTCAGTTCCTGATTTGGCCTGTATGTCGTGTTAACAATATATAATTATATGTGTTTATATTCCAAATGAGCATACGTGTTGTTTCTTGTCTGCAATGCTTCTAGACATTTAAATGTATGTGAAAGAGGTAAACATAGGCGTTAGTCATGGGCCAATAGTCTTAAATTATTCAGCAAATAAAACCGGATTACATTAGTACCTTGTATTCGAATCCATTAAAATATGTAGTAAATCACAGGTCTACGGTGAATATTTATGATTATACTAATTATTATATTACAATATTAATACAGGCAATTTGATTAGAACCTTTATTCTGCCCTGTTAAACGATTGGGTGCAGCACAGGACAACACAGGCGAAAGAAAAAATCACGAATAGGGCAGAAACACGACAATGGAAACATTTTAGTGGTGGGCATGATACACCAAGGGAACGCACAGGGACAAGAGAAATACAGCCAGAACACGAAATAGTACAATGGAGAAAAAAATTGAGGAACGGCGTGGAAATACACTGAAAAAGAGTAAAAGTTGTCAAACACGCTTCCAGCCCACTGAAAAAATCGAAAGTCCCACTTTGCGGTGTTTTAGAATTTTCAGATTCTTTGTCTTCGAAATATGCTCGAAAAATTTCGGTACGATTGATAGAGCTGGACGAGGCGAATGCAACGATCTCATTGCCTACTCTAGAACTACAGTAATAGCCAAAACACCGAAAGTCCCACTTTGTGGCGTTTTTGAATTTTCAGATTATATTTTTCGAGATATGGTCGAGAAAAATATGGGAAAGTTGAGCAAGGTTAAAGTTAACAGAATGAAAGAAAAATTAGCGAGATTGGACATCAGGTTCGGCAGCTATGCAGAAAAAAGCTGTTTTTGAACCCTGGGGTTTTTAAAGAAAAAAAAACAAATTTTTAAGAGTTTTGTAAATGGTACTTCGGCATGCGTATTGGGTGGATGTGTGTGTGAAACGAGTTTCCCACACTCGGTTGCTCGAAAAAATTCACTTGGTGGCACCCGCGTGTCCGAAGTACAAAAGTTGGTATTTGCCGTATTTGCTCAATGTGTGTTCCTACATGGAGTGTTCTTGGTTTGGAGATATGGTTGAAGTATGCGTTGCTTGCTACTACACGTGGATGACTCGCTGACAATGTATTGATTTTGTCTAGGTGGTTACACATATGGAGTCAGTTTTAACTGGTGTGTGATCGGACGCAGATTTTTCTCCAAATCAATGAATCTTTAAGTACATGGTACTAGAGGTTGCGCGGCATTGAGAAAATTGAGAGGTCACAAAAGTCGCTATGCAAGTAGCGCTGTCCTTGTCTCTCCCACATCATCAGTATTCACGTGCGGCTGTCTGCAAATTGAAAGAAACATATTGAATGCAAGTTTAGCAGGTGAACAAGAATTTGGTTGCTATAGAATGTGAGCGCGGCTCACCTGCGATTTGATGGCAAGCTTAATGGATTTGGTTGATATGGATTCCGCTGTTCCGACTCACTATTTGGTGAATGAGTTGGGGAATGGCAGTTTGAAGTGTAATCGGTTGATATAGATTGTAGGTCGCGGGTCAACTGTGATTGATGGTAATTTTAATGGATTTGGTTGGTATAGATTCCGCTGTTCCGACTCACTATTTGCTGAGTGACTTGGTGAATGGCGGTTTGAAATGGAATCGGTTGATATAGATTGTAGGTCGCTGGTCAACTGCGATTTGATGTCAATTTTAATGGAATCGGTTGAGATAGATGCTGTTAACGAACGCTGCGCACGAGCGTTGTAATCGCTGATTTTGGCACGTTGAACCTGTATGAGAGAATAGATGGGAGAAGAACGAGAGACTTAAGGGGAGGTCTATCTAAACAGAAATGGTTCGAACGATGGTTCGAACGATAGCCTAAGACGGTTTGCAGTCATATATAAAGAAAGGCAAAGAGAGAAAAGTACTCCTTTTTACCACAAAGCTATCCCTAGTTTTTGCGCCGATTAAACAACCCGTATGTAATCAAATAATGACGTCTGTAGTCAAATAATGACGTTATTGAGGGATTTCAACTACCAATAAAAAAAACTTTCCGCTGTGTTATCACACCCCTTTTACAACAACCATAAAACGAATTCACATAGTTTGTCAAGTAGTTACTATTGTTCCTAGTTGAGTTCCTCACTTTTAGTTCTCTACAGTTTCCATCCGTTTCCAGAAAACAGGAAAGGACGCCAACTATCATAACGTCGTAGGAGTCTTGTTATGGGATATTAATAATAAAGTCCCAACATGCGGAAATGGCGAATACCAGTGACCCACGGGTTGATAAACTTATAGACGACGAAATTAAACTAAGCCACTAAAATGAGAGAGGGCTTGTCTAGGTTAACCCGCACGCTGAAATGTGTTCCGCTCGGTTACGCCGAATTTGCTATCCAGGACCCCCATAAACATCGTAGCGTTTTTTAACGCACTTTTAGATCGGAAGGGGCACCGGAAGTTGAGCCTAAAAACCGGAAAGTCTTTATTTCGAATCGGGAATCACACCAAATTGTTGCCCGAGACGACCTATAGTTGATAAATTAAGTATAGTGCACTTTAAAAAATCAATTTTTTTTATAATTTAACCCGTGCGCTGCATTCTGTGTCGCTCGGCACAGATGGTCACTAATCGAACCATAACTTCTGTTAGAGTGGTGCTA
>SCLF01138525.1:0-10506 GCA_004367975.1 Mesochordaeus erythrocephalus
GTAACTTTTAAATTACATTTTATCTGATGTAAATTTGAAAACCGGAATTCGATATTTATGTGCAAAAATAACACTGTTTGTGTGCCAAATCCAAAAAATCGCCTATAGTATTGTAAGGTTATCGTAGGTTGATAAATATCAGTAAATCTCATTCCTAGGATCGAAAGTTTCGAATCCACAGTTGTTAACATAAAATCCTTTCGGCGAAGCAGTTACATGGAATGCCTTTCCCTCAACGGTGACCGTATAAAGGTAGATCAAGTCACCGTTAAGTCTTCTGTTTCCGGGGGGTGGATTCCAAAGTGACATTGCCAAGACATTAAGACATTTGAGCTGATCATTCCTTTCAGGAAATAGTGGTTTGAATTGCGGTTCTATTCTTGGCTTAGCTGTGATCATTTTGTGTTTCACTTCTAACTCTCATACCCCCCCCCCACACGGCTGTCAAAGATGCCCCCATTCATGTCGCAACTGTTATAGAGTTGCTTCTTGTCGTTCCGAATTTGTTTTCAGAATATGCAAATTTATACGGGGTCGTATAGTTAACACCCCTAAAGACAACTATTAACTCGTGAGCGATGGCAGCTCCCGAACTAAATTGTACTAGATTATAGAGATCCCGTGGGCATCCAAGAAAAGTATCAAAAACATACTCCGATTATTTGTTTTTAAGCAATGGTCGTCGAAAGTCACCTTGACCAAAATGGACAAAATTGACTTTAACCGACCAGAAGTTTAGTTTTTACGCAGCTATTTCGCGTCGAGTTTTTAGTGAACATACTTTGGGATCTTGGCGTGTTTTCTAAATCAAAACAAAATAGAAAATTGGAAAATTTGTGATTTTTTTCACTTGTTGAAAATTTGTACTTTATAAATCCCATTTTTGGGCTATAACTTGGTCACGTATTAAAGATATGTCACGTTTCATGACGCGCCGAATAAGCCCACCTTCGAGCCAATCGGACGTACTTCCCAAAATCACATGTTTTTGATTCTAGTGGCTATAACTACATAACGGGTTAGGAATTCGGTGTCAATCCTATGAGAAGAAATAAAGCTGACATCCGTACGCGTCGAATGAGTCGTATTTTGGAGGAAATCAGAAATTTAAAAATATTGTGAAATTTTATGGCAATTTTTAATTCAACGCACACGGATGTCAGCTTCATTTGGCTCGAAAGTGGGCATATTCATAACTCCAGCTTCAATTTTTCTCAAAGGACGGACCCAGAATTCGTCACACGTGACCTAGTTACAGCCCAAAAATTGGATTTCTAAAGTACAACTTTTCAACAAGTGACAAAGATCACGAATGTTCCACTTTTCTATTTGTTATGATTTAGAAAACTCTGATTTTTCATCTCATTTGGTCCGCAATGCCAGGGGCCACAAATGTGACACTTTCTAATACAATTTTTATGATAAAAATTTGTTAGATCAATGCGAAGCCGAACCTGATAACCTCTGAACATACTTTGGTTCCTTTAAATCATTTTCATTGGATGGATCAATTTCTCCTTCTGTTATAGTATTGAGATAACTGATTGAGGCACCATTAAGACCATTCATAGCATCAGATGTGTCGAGGGATTTTATCAAGTCTCGGACATGGCGAAGATGAAGTCTAGCTTCTCTTATAGTATAAGGTTCTTCAACGACCTTAAATACTGCTTGATCCTTCAATCCTTCAATTGATCTTAACTCTGCAAAATGATCCATTGGGATGCCATTGAATTGAAGACTAAAACAGGTTCGATGGCAACAGTCTTCACGGTCAGTTATATAACCGCGTAGATCATTAACCAATTCGCCGGTAGAGACTTGAAGTTCGAATGATTTTGATCCTTTTGAAAAGCTTTGTAATTCTAGAAAAAAAACTTTCATTATTATTTATTTTATTTTTATTTTTTTAGTGCCGAAAAGATGGAAAATTGTACAGGTCGTGTTACTAATTATAATTTATACTTTCATGAAGAAAGCTTCGCATTCCTGAAAGTATCAATTATTAGTATCGAATAAAAAGTATTGAGCTTCAGGTCGGAATTCACACAAAATGAATTGAAATATTTTCGAGCCATGTCTATCGTATACATCTAGGGTGACCAGATGTCCCTAATTTTAGACCCTTTTGGGGTGTCCCGAATTGGAGAAATTTTCCCCAACCCATCTGGTCACCCTATATACATCGTTCTAGGAATTATACTCAATATTGTAGCTCTAGGTAAAAAAAACGTTAAAAATGATACGAAGAAATCGAAAATATCACGATTCTCTGAGCTGTGTTTAGTAATGGTTATTTAATGATAAAAACAAAAGACAATAATGTGACTTAAATTTGGTCAAAATTTGGAAATGTGAAATTTCGGTTAAAATTTCGGGCCAAAATGAGAAAATTTCAGAAATGTCATTGAATAAAGTTATCCTTGTGAAATAACCAAGGAAAGGAAAGATGCTGCCGTTCATTTTTATCGCCGGAATTTTAGGAATTTGTGCCTTATACGTACCAATCACAGAAGAAAATAATATTCGGTTGAGGAACACGTTTGCAGTTCAGCTAATTATTTGTGCTTTATTCACTATTCTGGTAACGCACAAACGACGTGTATGAAAAAGAAAGTAAAATTAAGAATGCAGCCTTGTATATTTGCTCTATACATGAGTTTATCATGGACACAAAAAATTGGAAACGCCAAAAAGCTGGTCCAATCGTGGTGGAAATTTTCGTATTTTTCCTTGTGCAATTAGGAATATTTCTCGCATTAAAAAAATATTATTTAATATTGAAACACGCGTGGTAGAAGTGCCCCCCATGCCACGGAGCAACTGATCGGTTAACGAGACTTAGTGAGTTTGTGCGCTTCAGGATCTATTCTCAGACTATCCGAAATTATACGGCATTAACTCCTGGGGGTATGGAAGCTCACCGAACTAAATTGCACTAAATTAAGTAGACCCCAGAGCATCCAATAAAAGTATCGAAAACATACTCCGATTATTCGTTTTAAACCTATGGACCTCGAAATTCACCTTGCCAAAATAGACAAAATTTATTTTGACCGTCCCAAACATTAGTTTTTATGCAGTTGTTGCGAGTCAAATGTTTAGTGAACACACTTTGGGATCTTGGCATGTTTTTTAAATCATACCAAATAGAAAAGTGAAAAATTCGTGATTTTGTCACTTCTTGAAAATTTTGTACTTTAAAAATCCACTTTTTGGGCTATAACTAGGTCACGTATTAAGAATTAGGGGTCGGTCCTCTAAGAAGAATTGAAGCTAGAGTCATGAACCGTCGAATAAGCCCAATTTCTAGCCAGTCGGACATACTTCCCGAAATCACATTTGTGACTTCGGGTCGATCACTTGAGAAGGAATATAGCTGACATCCGGGCGTGTCGAATGAGTCCAATTAGGGGGAAATCGGACATTTTAAAATATTGTGAAATTATAAAATTGCCATAAATTGAGCAGAAAAAAATGTACGTACTTTTCCCCCAAAATTGTCAGCTACGTTTATTCTGTGTTACGCCTGTAACGTAAGGGCTTGAATGACGCGTGAAACAAATTATTACTTTTATTTATAACAATGGAGACCATGATAAGAGCCAAAAATTATTACTTTTATTTGTCACATGAATACTGCTCACATTTGAGAGAATTACGTGAGCGTGATGAGTACGAATCGCTGAACCATATCAAAACTTACGAAATTGATTACAGTTGAACAGGTATCTAACGAATATTCAGCATACGAGTAAATAAGTGCTTTCTCTTACTATTTAAATAGCTGCTGTGATTCTTATTTCGTGAGTCTTCGGAAACAGTCGCATGACGGAACAAAATCAGTTTCAGTTAATGTTATTAACAACATCGGATGTTATGCCATGGATCCTACCGGAGTTTGAAACAGGTGGAAAGACTTTACGATGACAAACAACCAACTGCTTGACTTTGACATAGTAACAATGTCAGAGGCAAATTCGTTTATTAGACGTCGGCTAAACAAAACGAATAAGCGGGGAAAGACACGTTTCAGAGTTTAATTGAGGATCGGAATGAGTTTCTGGCGGTATTAAACAAAGCAAAAGGCTTTGGGGAATCCAGAAAAACGAAAATAAATTATTGAGAAAATGGAAATAGAAGGGGTGCTATTATTAGCACAAACGGCGATCCTAGAGGGAAAAGAAGTACAACTAAATAATCTAGCGTCGCAACACAAAAATGTGGAAAGATGGGCAAACCAGGAAAGTCAAAAATGGAAAATGTCCATACCGGAAAACGAAGTTCTCACAGTGGTAATACACAGGAAAATTGGGGAATCACAATTGAGAAGGCTGATCATCCCACAAATAGCAAATACACTAAAAAAGGCGTCGTAATGGAATGTGCAAAAAGAGAAACAACGTTATCTGACAAAAGCACAAAATCAGCTGGCGAGATTCCTACTACAGATGATGGAAAAAGATACTGAAGTCTTCTGTGAAAACAGTTGGATAGGTTATGACAAACAAGTGTTCCAAACGGTAAAAACAGTCAGTAGACAGGAGCAAATAGTGCCAAAATATTTTCAGCCAGAAAAGATTGTATGGATTTCTTGGAAAAGCTTAGAAGACAATCCCGGTAGACCTCTGGAGAATTTTCCAAGTTCGGACAAGTTCGGAAAAGGTCCTCAAAGAATTAAGGAGACTCAGAAAGAGAAATAATGACTGGAAGGAGGCAAAGGAACGATCTTCCATGGACTCAGCTCTACATTCTCTGGAAGAAACAGAGGAGGAAGTTAAAGGGGAAGACGAGTTGGGAGGAATAGATGAAGACGTATACATTTTCAGGTAGAAAAATGGATGCAAAAAGATAAAAAGAATAGAAAAAATGCACAATCAGGTGGAATGGTGAGATTGTTAGACGAACAAATTACGTTCGAAAAGACTGTGTAGGAAGAACTAGCATTGGATATATTTTTTCAGATCCCACAAGAAGAAAAAGTATATACAAGTGAACGTCAGGAGGATATGGGCCTGAGACAGATTCTAAAGGAATATACGTCATTGCATAATATTTTCTTAACTTGTCAGAAAATTCACGTTACAGATGCAAAAAAACCTGTTTCAGTTGATACAGTCGCTGGAGTCAAGGCTACCAAGCTGGAATATAGATAAATGGAAGGGTATATATTCCCGAGTGTTGGAACTCCTGTTAAAACTAGGGGAAAACAGATGATGGGTGGAAGACCCTGGCAGAAAAGAATAGCAATAAAACAGGCATTATTGAATCCGGAACAAGCTGGGCAAAACATCTACTCGGCAAATATGGATGAGTATGATAAGAAGGGCCTAAACTGGCCAGAAGATATGATTTAAAAATATCACAAGATGGAGAATGTGCCAATGATGGCGTTCAAAATGGAAGACGGAAGAAAATCCTATACAAAGGACAGTGATGCGACCGTTGCGCAGAGAGAGACGTTTTAGAACCAGAAAACGCTGATGTATTATACAGCGGCGGAAAAGACGATGATCCACAATGAGTATATTTGCTGGATTCAGTACGAAAGCAGTCTGAGACATTATACTTACAGACTGGATGGGACTAAAGAAGACATTCGAAATCGAACGTACCAAATGGATTACACGTATTTGGCATTTAATTTCTTACAAATGCTAAAAGTGGATGAAAATAATCATGCAAAAGTCATGGACTTGTCAGTGGGAAAAATGGAAGACATTGATGCGGAAGAAATAAACAGAATTATAGCCAAGCTGAACAGTAGAGAAAAAAAAACTCGGAAGTCTTGAGAAATCAAGTAAACAGGTAGCAAGGCTCAACTGTTCAGAAAGAGAGGCGTGGGAGAGATCTGAAACCATATCGGAAAACAAAAAAGTTCTTCATACAGAGATAGAAACTATGTTAGCCATAAATCGTTTGGAGGAACTTGCGATCAAAATAGTGTAGTTTAGCACGGAACAATTACACCAAGGAAGGTGGCTACGAAGTTGCTGAGGCAAGACTTACCGAGAGACATCTTAAATACGGAAAACGAGAATTTATTGATGAATGACCCAAAGTTTGCATCAAATGAGACCTGAACTGAAAAACAAAAAGAGTTGGTGAATTCGATGAAAATCGACACTCATTGGTTGGCGACTTTTGATTCTGGCCAAATCTGGCGATCCCAGGAAAAATAAAATACTGAGCGGAAGATGACAGAGGAAAACATCATTACACAGCAAGAGGTGGAAAAGAGACAAAATTCGGCCAGGGTAAACAAAAATAGATCTGTTCGAATTGATAGATCGAAACCATTTGGGAGATACCACACTAAAAATGCAACTGGAAGCAACCACAGACACAAGGAAGATAGTGTGGAGAGAATCAAAAGAACTGATTTTACCGTTTGTAACCAGTTTGCCAGCTAGAAATTTTCTAGAAAAAGAACAAAATAGGCAAAAGGATGATAGTGTTACGCAGACAAACATGGAGACATTATCAGATCAAGTACTAAAAACGATAACAGAGTGGAATCAAGAACCAAGTGGTCAAATAGGCTAAGCATGGATTCCGGATAGGACACAATGACACGGAATGCTTTCCACAACTCCAAAACTCACAAAAATGGTGGAACGAAAGTTTGGAAAATGGAAATGTAAACGAAAAAATGGTACAGTTGAATGAAAAATTCCCAAATCGAATTCATGTGCAAAAAGCGGTGAGACAAATGAATTCCCTGCTGGAATTAAAAAAAGTATTTTCCAATAATGGCAATGGATGAGATGAGAAAATTTCGGGTGCAAGCGGCTAGCGATAACTTGACTTGGAATAGAAAAATGTCGAGAGAGCAGCCAAAGCTCAGGAGATCAAAACAAATGAGTTCAAAACTAGGACCGGAAAAGATACGACAAATCCATTTCCAAGAACGGAGAAAATCGAAAGACTGGTTTTCTGAGTGAGAAGCTCCATATCTGGAAATAGAACGAATAATTCGCAGGTTCAAGGCCATCACAAGCCTGAGGCGACAAAACGTCAACGTAGCGTGCAACGTATTGGGTGCAACTGGTAATTACGCAAAATTCGTAAGACTAATCTATCGCCCAAATTACCTAAATCCAGGTGGTCCAAACGAGCTAAATAGAACTAGTCGCAGTTATCGATGCGGAGTCATTAATACCGTACAAAGCGGGAGACTCAATTAAGTAAACAGCAGCTCGTGGGGAAAATTACGAACAAACTTACAAAGGTAAAAAACGGAGGGAAAAAATTTGAACCAATGAGAGGAAAAGCTCATACACTACAACAATATTACTTAAGGAACTCCTCTTGATGGACGACATGACAATTCAAGAAAAAGTGTTCCGAGCAAAATTTGCGGAATATTTGCGTTTCATCGCGGATGCAATCGATTTTAAGAAAATTTCGATGACGAGTCACAAAGGACAAGATGAAATCTGGAGAATTATCAGTCTGATAAAACCAGATGGATTCCGGAATCGGATTCCGAGAATCGGAATTGGCTGAGGATTTGATTGCAGCAAAAAAGATACATGTGAACCAACAAACACAAATCAATGACCAGCACGAACTATACCAGAAACAAAGACAACACATATGGGATATGGGAAAGCAGTTGGAAAAGACTGAACAAAGGGCAAAAGCATTCCAAGTGAACTAAATAAAAGCTCATAAAGAGCTGAAAGAATTAAAAGAGTTTTAGCTGCAAGAGAATCTGGTGCATTTGGCAGAAGAAGTTTTAGAAGATTCAATTTTAGAAACGGAAATGCAACATATTAGCTTGGAAGAGGGAGCATTAGACCAGATGCTTATGGAAGAAAAGGAGGAAACCATCATCGCCTCAACACCAAAAAAAAACAGCACAAGAAAGACCACCAGTCATTGAGATGGCAAGAAAGTCGGAAGTGGACGAACTCCGAGAGCTGATTAAGCAACATAAAGGTGTCATGGATACGATGTCACGGGAACTTAAAAAGCAGATGGACAAGGCTATTGCGATTAGTGACAGAATGCTGAAAGTGGAATCCTTTGGAAACCATCAAGACCAGTCATTACAGCTGATGAACAATAATCTAGAAAAGGAAACGAATGATAGAGTTGCTGAGCAAAAACGTCACGAAAATCTGATGCAAAATCAGATAACTATCGGCAAAGATTCAAATGCAAAATGGGAAAAAATGCATAGACGTAAATGCACGAATTCAAGCACTAATTCCCGACGAGTTGCGCAAACGAAGTGGCAAAAAGTGAGAAATTCGGAAAAGAAAGTGGAGTCTTTAAGAGTCTTTAAGAAGTGAAGTCTTTAAGAACATAAGACAAGAGATGTCAGACGGAGATGGAAACACATGGTGGGAGACAAAAAATTTGACAGAAAGACAACAATGTGTAGAAGACTTGATCTACCACAATTCGTGTTGCAATCGAATTAGATGGATGCTGAAAAAACTGGGAAGTTGCTCATCAGAAGATTTTATTAATAATTCAATGAATTTGCGAGGAATTCTAATTCATATTCAGTTGGAAGAAAAAGAGCACTGTAAACGTAGTGTTAGGGGTAAGACTGCCAGTCTTCGTAATAAGACTCGGAGTCTTAAAGAAAAACGATTTCGAAAATGCCTTATGACTAGGATGAAATGAAAAAATTTCTGATAATTACGAGTTAAGAATTTAGATTGAAATCCATTAAAAGAAAAAATGTCGGATAAAGATGATCTCCAACGCCTAGCTTTAGGCATGCTGCATGATAGAAGAGACAGAAATCTCGAACGAGCAGAAACAGGACTTTCGAAAGAAGTAAATGTCACACAGGACGTACTCAAAAAACGGTTAATTGGGAATAAAAAAATCGCCAGGAAAACACTCTGGACGAAACACTTGTTGTGCTACTCTCCTAGCACTAGGAGTAGAAGCTTCAGCGGTGACACGCCATTTAAGATGGGTTAGAAATAGTGAAATGCTAAACTCATACGCAGGGCTACACCTTACTCAGTTAAATTCGGCGCCAGCAATGATGCTGACGCGGAATTTAAGACAAAACAAGTTGAAAATTCAACACGCCATTTTGGAATAGGAAAAATGCTTTATAAAACTTTATTAAGAATGACGGAAGCGGAAAACACCGCATCATGGTGAGCAAAACGGCGGAGTTAAACTGATAGTTCAGTTCCTGTTGCAGATTGCGCTAGCGGGGAAAAAACAAAATGGGGAAGACTATAAGTTTGTCTTGCAAGAGCCTGCTTATTGGGAACTGTGACATTGGAGGTATTTATCCCAATGACTTTTGGACTATTTACAGAATGTCCAAAAAAATTGAACGACCTAAAGCAGTTATACGTACAGACAACAAGAACAGACCAGTTAGATGGCATGATGACCTGGAAGGAAAGTGGAAAATGGCCAAAATTAATAGATATCAACCTAAAGAAACCGCATCAGTTCAACGAATTGGAAGGACAGGCGGTGGAAATACTATTACAGCAGGTAGAAAAATGATCAAAAGGAGACCAAGATGAGTAATGCTTGGCTAACATGATCAAAATGGTAACAATATGCTAAAGGCAGAGGATTTTATGTAACCAATCACGAAAACAAGCCAAAAAGAATTAATTAAAACTTATATCACGCAAATATGACTTATTGCTAGCAGAAAGCAAGTAAATGCATAGAAAAAAATGTTTGGGAAATAGATTTTATTTGCAGATTATCGAAAACTAGTGAAAAAATGAGGCTAATCTCCAAATTACTTAATAGATCTAAAAATGGGGTATCAATAACCGACCAAGTATAAGTCGAAAAAGGCAAAGTTTAGAGTGCGTTACTCTCGGTTATATGAGGAACGACCAATCAGAGATCAGTATCCCGAGAAGTTCTCACGATGAACAACACAAAAGGTTCCTTATCATTTCAATACCTTAATAACGGAGGGAGTTTATTTGGGCCAAAATTAACGTTTTTAAAAGAAGGAATTTTTCACGTTTTGTTTTTAGGGGGTTAACTGTACGACGCCGTATAATCTCGGATAGTCTGAAAACAGATTATGAACCGCAAGGAAAAGCCCCCTCAGACTCACTAAATCTCGTTAACCGATCAGTTGCTCTGTGGCATACGGGGGAGGGGCCAGTTTTAACAGGTGTGTCTAACTAATGCCAAAAATGCATATTATTTTTTTAGTGGAAACTTATTTCTAGTTTATTGATGTCCTTGTATCGTTATTTTTGGGAAAGGTGCCGAATTTACCCCGCCCCTTATTTTTATGTGGAAAAATACATAAAATAAAATAGAAATCATATTCAACTCACTCGAAACGAACGGGATTAGAGGATATCTCTCAGGCACGATTTGGCTTTTTTTAGCCACGGAGATTAGCCCAATTAATTCAATCTCCACATATTCGAATATGTGTTATTATCAAAAACCTCAAGTGTGCATATCTCCCAGACATATTTTTGGTTACTTATGACCAGGGACCCTGTTTTTAGCGTTTTTAAGGCCTTAGGCGTGGTT
>SCLF01138636.1:0-10506 GCA_004367975.1 Mesochordaeus erythrocephalus
CAACACTTTGGGAACCTGACTGTAGGCATATATTAGTTTATCAACCACACTAATTCAAATATTTCGACTCCAGCTAAATATCATCGAACCCACATTTTTTTTGTTTCGCTACCTCTGTCACAGTGTTTTATAGGGCCTGTTAATTTAAATATATAATAAAATAATGTTTTTGTAATTAATTGTTATCTATACTTTTAGATACTCGCCCATAATATAAGGGTTAGAGCGCGAAGTTTCATTCAAATAATATTTTTTCGATCAAAAAATATGCCTATAAATCCAAAAAATTCAGCGTCCTAGCTTAATAACAGACATGTATTATTAGTAATTATTTGGAATTATCTGATACTTGTTCGTTATTATTCTTCACATGGCAGTTATAAAATATCACATGTTTTAAAGTGTCTTATTTCCAACAAAAATAGTCTCATTCAACGCTACATTTCTTCTCAAGTGGTCGACCCGGATTCCTAACCCGGGCAGTATGTCCGATTGGCTCAAAAGTAGGCTTATTCAACGCGCCATGACTCCAGCTTCAATTCTTCTCATAGGACTGACCCCGTATTCTTAACACGTGACCTAGTTATAGCCGAAAAATTAAACTTCTAAAGTACCAATTTTCAAAAAAAGTGACCAAATCACGAATTTTTTACTTTTTGATTTGGTATAATTTATGGAACATGCCAAGATCCCAAAGTATGTTCACCCTAAATTTGACTCGACATAACTAACTACATACAATGTGATTTTCGAGGTCCATAAGTTTCAAAATAATAATCTTAGTACGTTACCGTTTTTCAAAAAAAGTTCTTTTCACGTTTTGTCTTTAGGGGGGTTAACTGTACGATGCGTATAATTTCGGATAGTGTGGGAAAAGATTCTGAACCGAAACGTGGGTCTCTATTAGACCCACTAAGTATCGTTAACCGATCAGTTACTTCCTGACGTAGAGGTCGGGGAGTAGTTTTGACAGGCGTGACCTAGTGTATGGAAACACTCTTTTTCTGATCCTTATTTCTACAAACGTAGCTATTGAAACGTTCAATACCGGAAACCCGTATGAAATTGTTCAGAAATTTTTGTCATAGATTACTAGTTATGCTACGAAAGGGTAGACATTGTGATTCTAGATACTTCTATAGAAACTACCTTTATAACCGGGCAGATGAAATACTAGGCAATTTTATGGACCGAAAAAATCAACCGTTTCAGTTGGGTTATCCTAAAACTTCGAAACTTCGAAAAATTGTTACTACTGTACCATTTATAACATGGCACGTCATAGGACTGCTTTCTCTTGCAGTTGATGCAAACGTAATATTTGCAAAAATGAGTATAGCTGTCTGCTTTGTAAAAAATGTGATCGCTCTCTTCCCGGCTACACCGTAAATTCAATAAAAAATAAATACTTGAAATATAAGAACATACTTTTTTTCTATACCAACAATTATACCGGAAGAATATTAAAAAAATAAATCTGAGTTATTGGGGTTAAAAGACTTGGACTTGTAGTCGGAACACCGTTAGATTTCTGAAAAGACTGGAGACTACATCGGTATATATTTAATAAAACATGTTGTTTACAACCTGAGACCATTATTTTTTCTATGCCAACATGGATACCCAGAGAAAAATAATAAATTGAAAGCGAGTTCCTACAGTTAAAATTCTTAGTTCTGTAACTAGTAAACGGTTTGATTTCTGCAAAAAAACGACACTGCTCCAGTGAAATAGAGGTACGACCGCTGGGATGATGGCAGTTAAATTTTGCAAATCGCTTGAATTTTCACAAAAAGCGAGAAAACGGTTTTGATCTGCCAAATTAGTTACACTGAACGTTTTTTGTATGAAGGTTATTTGAAAACCCTAAAATTTTAAACAGATCCGTCCACTCGTTCTCGAGATATATGCGAAAGAAGAGCGTTTTGGACGTGTTTTGGACGTTTTGTCTCCCATTGTTAAGTTTTCAAATGACTGGAAGTTTCAAAATTAAAAAACAAAGTTTCCAAATTAAAAAAAAGGAAATTCTGGACACCATAGTTCCCATGGGATATATTATCATTTTAATTATATGATTACACAAAGCTTCAAAATTTAACACGGGTGTCAAACCCGTCCAGCCTTCATGTAGCAACTAACCCGAAGCTATTCTTAGAATATGCAAATTTACACCGCGTCACTGACCTTGACCGTCCTAAACTTTTATTTTTAATCAGGTGTGTCGAACCGAATTTGTAGTGAAAATACTTTGGGATCTCGGCATGTTTCCTAAATCATAACAGAATAGACAAGTGAAAATTCATGATTTTGTCACTTGTTGAACATTTGTACTTTATAAATACAATTCTGGTCCATAACTAGGTCACGTGCTAAGAATTCGGAGTCGGTCCTTTGAGAATAATTGAAGCTGGGCTCAGGACGCGTCGAATACGCCCGCTTTCGAGACAATCAGACATACTTCCCGAAATCACATTTGTTTACTTCCAGTAACTATAAATGGCCGAAATTGGTCTCATCCGATGTACTAGAAACTAACACTCCAAAAATGTTCGATAGAGGACTTACTCGACGCGTCATGACTTCGGCTTCATTCCTTCTCATAGGATTGATCCCGAATTCCTAACCGCTAAAAAGAAGTCAAAAGAAGTTAAAAATGTTATTTCGGGAAGTATGTCCGATTGGCGCGAAAGTGGGCTTATTCGACACGTCATGACAACCCTGAATTATTAACACGTGAGCTAGTTATAGCCCAAATGGGCTTTTTACAGTACAAATTTTCAACAAGTGACAAAAATCACGAATTTACTGGGGCCACGATTTTCGGGCCCATAGCTTTAAAACAAATAAGTGGAGTATGTGTTTGATGCTTTTATTGGAAAACAATTTTTTAATTTTTTGTAAATTGTTTTTGGAAAATTTTTCTTTTTGGAAAATTGAGGAAAATTACTACTAAAATAGTTATTCAGACGCCGATAGTAAAAGGCGCGGAGACTCAAGAGAAGATTACGGATCTCATCAAAAAGGGGGATAAGTTTCGTAAAATGGGCGAAGAAAGCGTTAAAAAACTTAACGATCGTAAAGCTTTGACATTTGGTGACTTTCGAGGCGACGACCATTTTTGGAACATAACCCCAATGATTGATATGGTTGGTTTGAAAGCTGATGATTTCTACATCAGAAAACATTTATTGGAAGTGTCAAAAATGTATCTAATGAATTTCATCGTAAACTATCGGTCTCAAAAAGGAAACATACCTGGAGCTTCGGCTGTATTTAAAATGAAAGACGTATCAGTTCTGGCAGGAAAGGCGGAAATTGCTCGATGTAAATCAAGATCAAATGAGAAGTACTTCAAAACATTATTGAAGGAATCTGCGAGTTAGGGTTTAATTTTTTATCGTAAAAATAAAAAATTTCTCATTCTCAAAAACTGTGCAGATAGAAAAATTATGAGCAGAGATTCGTGATCAGCGTTAAGAGTTAAGCCTGGGACACGCCTATTCAAAGTGCCCCCCCCCCACACCCGTCAGGAAACAAGTGATCGGTTAAGGAGACTAAGCCAGTCTGATAGAGTTTTTTTCTTGCGGTTCCGGCTCTGTTTTCAGAATGTCCAAATTTATACGCTTCGTACAGTTAACCCCAAAAACCGCTAAAGGCCAAAAACACGTTTTTTCTAAATATTAATTTTAACTCATGGGGGCATGGCAGGTCGCCGAACTAAATTGTGTTAGATTAAGTAGGGCCCTGGGCATTCAATAAAAGTATCGACATCATACTGCGATTATTTCCTTTAAAGTTATGGACCTCAAAACTCACATTGTCCAAAATTGATTTTGACCCCCCCTAACATGGGCCTTTTGCAGCTGTTTTGCTTAACTACTACTGTTTTACTTAACTACATAACGGGTCTAAGAAAATCTATCAAATTCACTAAAATGTTGATATATTATAGGGTTTGGCTACACGACCCCGAATTCTTAACACGTTATAGGCCAAAAATGGGATTTCTAAAGTACACAATTTTCAAAAAGTGACAAAAGCACTATTTTTTCACTGCTGCAGAAACCCGGCCGCGAAAACACGGCCAAGGTCCCAACGTATGTACAGTAAAAATTTGACCCAAAACAGTTGCAAAAAACCCCATGTTAGGGGGGTCAAAATCAATGTTATGCATTTCGGACAATGTGACTTTCGAGGTCCATAACTTTAAAGTAAATAATCGGAGTATATTTTGGATACTTTTGTTGGATGCCTGGGGGCCTAGTTAATCTAGCAAAATTTAGTTCGGTGAGCTTCCATACCCCCATGAGTTAAAATTTATTTTTTAGAAAAAAGGTGTTTTGGCCTTTAGCAGTTTTTGGGGGTTAACTGTACGAAGCGTATAAACTTGGACATTCTGAAAACAGATTCGGAACCGCAAGAAAAAACTCTATCAAACTGGCTTAGTCTCGTCAACCGATCACTTGCTTCCTGAAGGGGTAGGGGGCACTCTGGATAGGCGTGGGGAAGTTAATTATGCATGTTAATTACACAGGTTAATAAGGTTTTTGGTTTCATTGAATGTTTAACTTTTATTGGTGATCTGTAATGTGTTCCTGGAACTTTTCGATCACTTACTTTTTTTTCCAAATAGATAATTTTCTTTGTTTCGCTTTAATGTTAGGCGTATCAGACGTAGCTTTTAACGCTGATCACGAATCTGTGCTCATAATTTTTCTATCAGGCACAGTTTTTTTTTCATTTTTAAAATTGTACAAGCCATATACTCAGATATGCACAATTAATGTCAAATGTTACAACAACTATTTATAAAACAATTAAACCCAATAGTGATTTTATTTCTCCAATTAAATCAAAATCGTCTCCAATGTCTATTGTCTCTAACCTCGTGTCTATTGTAAAAACTGAAATGACTGATATTAAACAATTAGGTTAGGCTGAATATTTCATAAATAAATTTTAACCCTCTTGTAAATATTTGTCGATTATTTTGTAACTGCATTTTGTAGCGTTTGGGGTCATTTTTGGGGTCTTTCACTTATATCCTATTTGTAGGCAAGTAGTCATTTTTGCATGTTGGCGATACTAACCACTTTTGTAAGCCTAAATTTAGGTATTTAGTCACTTCATATTCAAATCATTAGGTTCCCAAAGTCTCCGCTATAGCCTCTGATGCATTTTGGACATTGAATGTTTTCTACCTGCAGTGTTTAAATGCCTAAATTTAGGCTTACAAAAGTGGTCAAAAGCGCCAACATGCAAAATTGACTACTTGCCTACAAATAGGATATGAATGCTCTGCCGACTGAGCTAAATGTCTGAAGAAAGACATAAAATGTCACTTGTTTACAAGAGGCTTAAGTTTTAATGATTCAGCAAACAATAAGAACACAAAATAAAGAGATTTAATCGATTGCAAGATTGCCAAATTGCTTTAATTGAAGCTCATATTCTAAGAGTCAGACAACATTATTTGACGTCAAAAACTATGGACGTCGAAATTTGGTACGTATAATCTTATATGGGTACATCTATATCCACAATGCTATCTCACTGTCCCCCTTGGGCGCTATGATTCTAGATAGTACGATTACATATTTACAGTTAAAAAAGAATAGTATAAAAACCACCAAAATTAAAAAAAAATGTTTATTTAGGGACTTTTTAAAACGTTTTTAATTTAGCGATTTTAAAAAAGATTTTTTATTTAGGGTCTTTTTAAAGGGGTTCCTAGAATCATTGCGCGGCAAGAGACAGTTAGATATCATTATATCTCTCAGGAACCTTTTTATTTAAGTATGTCTCAGGCACCTTTTTGGATACTTATGACCAGTGATATTATCCCAATTAATTTAATCTCCAGAATTCGAATATATGTTTTGTGGTCAAAAACGCCAAGGGTGAATATACCGTTGAAACGTTTTCAAGATATTTTATTCAAAATCAAACCGCCTGTGAAGTTCAGAAATCCTGCATAGTAAGGCAGGTTGCCTTTACCGTAGTTTCTAGTCATAACTAGCGAATTTTGACCATTTTTGGTGAAAATTACACAATTTTATCTACTTTTGGTGCGATTTTTGCTCCGAATTTGGTTGCAAAAATGATGTAATTGACACGTGGATAAGAACAAAGCATTATTTGCATCTTCTTTTAAACGTTAGAGAAATATACGGAATTTTTAACATCATCAATAATATCTCAAATTCTAATTTTAAGCCAAAAATAAACACCTACGCGTCTCTCTAGGAGTCCTCTTTCTTTAACACTGGTATACTGTATTCATAATAGACAGTTATCTAATAGGCTGCTCTATATCACCTTCACTAACAATGCGAATTAATTGTGGAGATCGGTTTCCTTCTTATTTTCTCAAATTTCACAAATTTTCTGAAATAATTGACAATCGATAAAATCAAGTTTACGAGGGAACACCTGGCCGTATAACGCCTATTTTGTTTGTGCACTTAACTGTTATACTGCTGAATATTCCACCAATTTTCAGCTTTCTAAAGAGGTAAAATACTAATTTTTTTAAAGTGTCATCTCCTAAGTAACCGTAGGTACTTACGTCTCGGGCAACAATTTGGTGTAATTCGCGATTCAAAATAACCAACTTCCGGTTTTCAGCTGTCACTTCCGGCGGTACTATCGGTCTAACAATAGTTCCAAAAAATCCAAGTCCAATTTATGTGGGGGTAGGTAGGGGTCAGTCAAACATTCAACTACGTCTAAGGCCTTTAAAACGCTAAAAACAGGGTCCCTGGTCATAAGTAGCCAAAACGGTGCCTGAGAGATATCATTACTTGTATATCGGTATTCAGTGAGTTGATCGATTTCTTCCAGCGCTTGGAGAGTTTAACGACAATGGAGTCAAAACGGCAACAAGAATTATCCAAAATGGATAACTTTATTAATGAAGGTAGAAGTCAGACATAATATCTATAATTCTAGGAATTCACAACCCTAAACCTAAACGTTACCCTAAATCTAACACTAAACACTACTCTAAGCATAACCCTAAATCTAACCGTAAACCTAGCCCTAAATCTAACACTAAATGTAACCACAAAACTAACCCTAAGCATGGCCCTAAATCTAATCCAACACCTTGCCTTTGATATGTTTACCGGGATAGCGAAAGGAAAATTGTGACCGCTTGATTGATTTCTCTATATTACTTGGTTGAGTTGGATAGAGTACGTGTCTCGTCTAGCTCAATCGGTCAAAGCGCCTTTCGCGACATAAGGAGGTGTGAGTTCGAGTCTCACGGTGGGACACAAGTTTTAGAGATTTATCAGTTAAGCGGGTATCACCTTATATCTAACCCTAAATATAATCATAAATATAACCCTGAATATAGTGCTAAACCAAATCCTAAACATTACTCTAAATCTAAACCTAGATCTAAAACTACATCTAAACATAAATCGAACCCTAAATCTAACCCTGAATCTAACCCTAAATCTAATTCAAATCTACCCATAAAGTAAAAATATATCCTAAATATAACCATAAACTTAAACCAAACTCTAAATCTAACCCTAAACGTAATTGTAAATCTAACCCTAATTATGACCACAAACCTAAACCTAACCCTAAACATAACTCTAAATCTAAATTGAAGCCCTTAATATAACCCCAAATCTAACGGCACACCTAAAACTGACCCTAAATCTAACCCTAAACATAAATCTAACCATAATCATAACCCCAAACCTAACCCTAAATCTAACCATAAACATAACCCTAAATCTAAATCTAACCCTAAACCTAACTTTAAATTAAATCATAAACCTCACCCTAAACCTAACCCTAAGTGTAACCATATACCTATTCCTAACACTAAATCTAACCATAAATCAAACCTTAAATCTAACCCTAAACCTAACCATAAATCAAACCTTAAATCTAACCCTAAACCTGACCCTAAACCTAACCATAAACCTGAACCTAACCCTAAATCTAACCATAGACCTAATTTGACCCTAAAATTAACCCTAAACGTAACCCTCAATTACCGGAAATTCACAAATGCTGCTCAGACTTCCTTCAAAGATGACAATATTGGCAATATTCTAGTTAATCTCTTTGATAAAGAAAGTCTATTTTGTGTCAGAAAAGAGGACGTGACAAATTCCATCAATGACACATTAGGATATAGGTCTTCAATGGACACGAAAGCAATCGAACAAAACAGGGGTACGGCAGAGGTTAATTTATCAAATGCCTCAAAATTGAACCAAATTGAGCCGATTCAACTTAATTTGGTAAAGTTTGCTGACATCGAGCCACTGAGAGAGCAATCGAAACAATTCACCGAAAAAACCCGAAATATAGTTGCTAAATATGGAAGTTCATCCGTTAATGGCATCCAACGGGAAGAATATTTGTCTGAATCACGTCACATATTCCAGGGAAAACCTCTAGAGTAATTATCACTGCCACACTGCACATTTTCACACTAAATACACGATATATTCTCGAATTATTTTAATTTATTGAGTTAATTTTCCGGGAACGTTATCAAATTTAACCCCCTGGTAAAAACTGGAGCGTTGTGGTTTTTTAGCACAACAATGGCCACACTTTTAAAAGCTTAGCCCCCAGAAGTTAAAATTTAAAATTTCAGCCAATTTGTTTCAATTCTCGTTTTTCTCTTGTTCTTTAAATATTCAGCTTTTAATGGCTTTTAGTTATGCTTTTTAAGCTATTTATTCGACATTGTTCGACATTTATTCGACATATCGGTTCATATTGTCCATTGGCCGATAAGCTTCCTGCTTCTTTGAAGATTCTGAGGGTTTTCCGATAACGGTGAGTGAGATTTCGATGTAAGTAGCACTTCATTCGAAACGCGCGTTTTTTATTGATAAAACCAGCATATTTCTTTCTAGCGGTACAGCACGGTCATGGAATTTTAGCATAATGTGCACGGGACAATGATACATATATTTATATGATGAAAGAGCGGTTAAAATAGCTTAGCACATATACTCTCTGCAACAGCTCCAATGCTTTCGAAGCTTTTTCGTTTATGTTTTATAAGAGGTTAAGCCTGAATATCAAAAATCGGAAATTTCTGGAATTCCAAAGAATAATGTACAAACAAAATCGCATATCTATTTGGGGCCGCTTTTTACCTAGGCACCTACGCGTACATAGTTCCATTTCCAAATATTACTGTTCATTTCTTAGTCTACTTTTCGACCGATAGCGTTAGCCAGTAGATACAACAACTGCATCATTTGGCGATCGAGGTCTCCCGTTCTCAGTTTTCTCGAAGACCATATAGTATATCGTTTTGAATTTGTGCATGATTACAAAATTTTCCCTTGCCGATTTAATGGTTTCTCGTTTTTTAAATCTTTTAGTTTTAACACTGTAGTTTACAAAAGGGGCGTCGTCCAAAGTGTTTTTTAACTTTAAATTTAATAGGCCGCATTTTTATTTTTCGATATTTATGTGTCCTCTTAGAAATTATGTGACTCGTAAATGCCGCAATATTTTTTAATATTGGATAGCTATTTCTACATATATATATATAAAATTTAATTAAGTTTAATTTAATTAATTTATTAGCAAGCTGTCTCAACATACTCAACAAAAAGCCTGATGATGAACATTCAGTTCGAAAGCTTGCTAATAAATTAATTAAATTAAACTTTGGGGATTAGTCTTCTAGCGGCGTCGCATTCGTGGGAAACGTAATTGACTTGCACAGCATGAAGTGATTGTCTGTAATTATCCAGCTAACCCAGTGATTTCTGTAAGCTGAAATTTTGTCTGGGATTAGATCATACATCTATCGACCATATGAACAAACAAAAATTAACATACCTCTCTTAGAACACATTTTACGGAGTAAAGTCTTGAACTAAGATAAGATTCGATAGTGACACAATGAATAGGGAAATTTGTGAGAAATTACGTATAACAAGTGAATGTTATTTATTATTAAAACAGAAAGGAACATAAATATCAAGCGGTAAATAATTAGCGGTATCAGGCTAGACAGACCGATGACAGACAAGGCAAGGTTAAACAGGGCTATAGTAGACCGAAAGTAAATGAATAAGAGAAGCGAAAATGATGTTGGATACAATACAACATAGTCACCAAGAACTAATAAATAGAAAGTAGTTAACCTGAAGGAAGTGAGTGAACGAAAAGGCATATTAGAGGAAAAGTCATGTCTGAAACAAGTGGCAATTATGGAAATGGGTTGACGTACAATTGGATCCAGTTCAGCAGTTGGAACCGGAAAAGCAAGATTAAAATGAGCTGTATTTACGTTTTTTCGGATATCTAAGGTTCAAAAATCCCGAAAGTCGTTCTAATTCCCACTCAAAAATGTCTG
Organism: Mesochordaeus erythrocephalus; assembly: GCA_004367975.1. Classification (NCBI taxonomy): domain Eukaryota; kingdom Metazoa; phylum Chordata; class Appendicularia; order Copelata; family Oikopleuridae; genus Mesochordaeus; species Mesochordaeus erythrocephalus. Next base: position 10,358 of record SCLF01138636.1, read on the forward strand.
ATTTCATAAATGCTGTAGAATTTTGGTAAACTACAACTTTAGAACTTCGGAACCGTCCCTTCGTTTATGCCCGATTTTATCATAAACGCTACCCGCTTTTTCTGTCATTGACATTACATTTCTCTTTCTTTTATCGAGTGCCTTCCCCA
>SCLF01138747.1:0-10503 GCA_004367975.1 Mesochordaeus erythrocephalus
GGGGGGATATTCTGCCATGCGTGAAAAATCTTCGCGCGGGCCGGAAGAGGCCCCCGGAAGTGGTCGTGTAGTGCCACCAGGTGTACCGGAAGACGTCACATCTGCCTCTGTGACGTCAGAGGTGACGTCATCAGCCTTGATGAGGATTTGTGGACCGAATGAACCCGAAATGGGCGAAATCGGAGGAATTCCTGAGGAAAAACGTTGAAACGGCAAAATCGGATGACGTCAGAGGGGAGCTAGAGAGCCAATAATTATATTTTAGAATTCAGCGAAAAATTCTGAACTTGCAAAGTGGGGTGACGAGACCGCTAGACGATTTTAGCGATGTGCTCTCTACGGGCACCAAGTTTCGCCCATGCAGAATGTCCCAGGCAAACCAAAAATCACCGGAATTCAAAGGGAGAACAGCTCACGGGAGGCCAATAATTTACAAATCAGCCCGAAAAATGAAGATGAAGGGACTTTTTCGAGCGAAGAAGAAAAAGTAACCAAAAATCGAAGGAGGCCGAATACCGAATTGAAAAGTGGTAGGAATATGGAAACGGTTACGGGAGTCCGAAAATCGATATGGGGAAGTCGTACGCCGACGCACTTGGCGTAGGCAAATGAGACGGAATTGGAACAAAATATGTGATTCCGGATGGGGAACAAATAATTGTGGGAAAACCATATGGGGATATGGGACAATATCGGAATAAAGAATTAAAAATGTTTTCGAAATTGGCCAGAATTTTGTGGGCAGTCCAAAACAACGAGTAAAATAGGCCGGAAACGGCACCCAGGCACAATTAACGGACATCGAGGTCAAAAGGAAACGGAGGGAAGAAGAAAAAGACCTGGAAATCGAGGAAAACGAAGAATGGAAAGGTGAAAAAACGAAAAGTGCCGAGAAAAAATAATAAACGTGGCGACGGAGCGACCGAGAGTGGAGGAAATATGGAAAGAGGTCACAATGGGCAAAGAGGCAACGGAGGACAGATGAAGGAGAATACGATGGATGATTGGAAGATACGAACGAATCTATTGAACGAAGAACTGCCGAAATTGACAAAATTGACAAAATTCTAGGTATATGTGGACAAGTCGGGCTCTGTAGCATCACAGATGTACAGGACCGCTTATCCACTTAGACCTAGAATGAGAGAAATCATCCGAAAGAACATAGATAATGGATTAATGGAGAGATGCAGGAGTGCGTGGAACAGTCCCACACTACTGGTGAAGAAAGTGAATGGGGATCATCGATTGGTAATTGATTACAGGGCGGTCAACGAGGTCATTCAAACAGACCACTATCCCCTCCCTAGAATCAACGACCTAATCGTGAATCTGAAAAGCTCTAAGGTCTTTAGCTGCCTAGACTTACCAATTGATGAGGACGCTGCGGAGGTTCTAACATGCGGAAACGAACTTGGGCAATTCATATTTACCCGAATGCCCATGGAAACAAAAATGCCCCGTGGCAATTTCAACGATGTATGGACATCGCATTTGAGGGAATGGTGACCGAGACCCAGGTGGTGTACATGGATGCCTGTTTCATCCATTGACAGGACGAGGAAGAAAATCTGAAACAACTGGAGAAAACAATGCAGAGGATAGAAGATTTCGGGCTACAGATAAAAGCAAAAAAATCCGTATTATTGACAAGAAAGGCCACATTTTGCAGACACGAAAATTAATGAGGAACGGGTAGAGGCAATAAGAAGCATAAAGACGCCACGAAACAAAAAAGAGGCGCAGGGAGTATCTGGGAAATTTAGTTTCTTAAGGGGGGCAATAAAGGACTTTGCAAAAATCGCGGCCCCCATCCCGGCAACATACAGAGGGACAAAATGGCAATGGACGAACGAAGCAGAAGAAGCATTGGAGAAGCTAAAATAACTGATAATTTTTCCACACTTATATTAAAAATACCGGATACAATGGAAGATGTATTCGTAGTGGAAAGCGACGCTGCGGAAAAATCTATGGGGCAGTGTTGTACGTATGTGTGGAACGGAAAATGGGAAACAGTATCAACATGGAGTCCTCGAACCTCTAGAAAAAAGGTATCAAAATGGAGTCCTCGAGTCTCAAGAAGACACTAAACATATACATACCTACAGTTGCTTACGAGCGGTGGAATTTTTTTCTAAAATGTTCACCGGGAGCCAGGAGCGGTTACACCTCAGGGAAAAGGAGCTCTTAGCTTTTAAAAACTCGTTAAAAAATGGAGAAGGTATTTGTTAGGAGGGAGTTTTGTGTGGTGGACAGATTCCAAGGGGCTTTACTACGCAAAAAGACTCTCGTCACAAAAAAATGCTAACTGGGGCGGAACTGGGAGAATTCACCCACGAATTCTTACGGGACCGTGGCAACTATTGGCCGTAGCCTTGGTTGGACCATTACCAATTACGGACAAGGAGCACCATTATGCACTAGTGGGCGTACACCACTTTTCTAAAAAAGTGCAGAAAACAAAATGTGCACGAGAGGTGTCGTATGAATTTAAAAAAAATGATCGCCACTTTTCCGAGAGGTGGAAGTGAGGAATATTGGTATAAGTTCTAGAGATAGAGAGAGTCAGATTAAGGAAGACTCGGAAGTACTGTTGAGAGAGAGAATTGGTTCCTTCCCATTCGAATTAGAACACGTACCGATCAAAGCACTTGCGGAGGAGTTATATCTACGTACAACGGTCATCTCTCTCGGAGAAAGATAAATGAAGAGTAAATCCAGTATTCCGTAAGGAACAAAATTCCAAGCTGCAGTTTTTCTTTAATTAAAAAATCGAATTACAGCTGAGAAAATGGTACAATACTAAAAGCATGATATATTGTTAAACTAGAAATTCCCTATCGGCGGAAAAATAAATTGTTGCGTTAACGCAATTTTGGTGCCTTAAGATGAATTCGGAAATTTGACCATTAGATTGTAAACTTTTTCTGCTCCTAACTTGCATATAATGATCGGTGCACTCATAACATTCGACTCGAAACGACTGCGTAAAACTTAAAGTGATGGGTATGATCTAGATATAATCTAGTACAATTTAGTTCGGTGAGCTGCCATGCCACCATTCAACACGAACCCTTTTTTTTCAAATCTTAAAAACAAAAATGTGGCGCGTTAAGGTGAGTAAGTTGGGAGCAGAAAAAGTGGCGCGTTAAGTTGGTCTTGGTGCGTTAAGGTGGCACCTGGTGTATATGTTTTGTTTTCAAAAACGCCAAGGGTAAATATGCTTTCAAATCATACAGGCTTCATTAGTTTTTATTCAACATCAAACTCCTTGTGAAGTTCAGAATACCTGCATAGTAAGGCAGCTTGCATTTACAGTATTATGTAGTCAATACCAGTGAATTTGGACGGGTTTTGGTGAATATTACACCATTTTATATACTTCTGGTAAACACTTTTCAATACAATTTGTTCACGACCAATATGTTTGTGCCCCTCGCTACTTTAGGAGAACACTAGGTGGAGGTAAATAAAATTTTCGCGTTTAAAGTTCTACAGTTTATTTCAATATGTATTCAGAACCATAATTCTATGTCATACAGAGTCATCTCATTTCGAATTGAGTGTATTGTCTGTATGGTGCATCTTGTAATTCATTTTTTAATGTTTCGTTTTAATGTTTCGTAGTGAAATGTTAATAGCAGCGGTCACCTTAGCTACACACGGCTAATAAGAGCGGATTGTTGTATTCTCGAAACGTGTGACGTTTTTGGATTTTAAGCGCCTATTTTTCAGGTATTGGGAATCGGTAAAATCAAGGTTTCCGCTAAATAGATAAGGTCTATATTTTAGTCACCACTTAGATATTAATCTAGGCAAATGCTGCTAAATGTTTTCATATCTAAGACACAGCTGTATTTTAAAGTGTAATTTTCTCGATACCTGTGAGTACTGAACTTTTTAAAGATATTTTCCACTAAAGTTCGTCTAGGCCAACAATCTGGTGTGAATTGCGATTCAAAATGTCACTTCTGATAGTACCTCCGGCCGAAAAAAAACTCTGACATTCAACCGCGTAGTAGGCCTTAAAAACGCTAGAACAAGGTCCGTGGTCAAAAAGAACCAAAATAATGCCATAAAACCAATTTTATATTGCTCGGAAGCTAACGATTCCAGGCCTTTTTTGTTGGGTATTAGGACTTTGCATTTTAGCGGGGATTACGTGTGGATTACTTCATCCAGTTTTAAATTAAACCTTAAAAATTGTATATGAGGTTGTCAGATAAGACTTCATGGTATGATTAGATTATGTCTTTGATGCCGTCTTTCCTTATTTAGAGGAATCTCTTCAGCCGAGTTAACACGTACGCTGCAGAAACGGTACCACCCTCACGCTGCAATATGTGCATTAAAACACATCCTATCGTAACTGATTAGTTCAGCTCTAGACCTCTATTGCCTCGTTGATTACGGGTATTGGGGCTATTTTGAGTAGACAATTTTATATATAGTTACTAAGAGTTAAGCTGTTGTCGGTCAAATTATGTCATTCTTAATTTTGTGAGCTGGAATCTACGGTATTATATCTACTTATGGGGTTATTTGCAATAGCGGCCTACACAGTTTATTATTATCGACTCCACTATCAAAACCTGTCATTTTTTTATCAAATATTGTTAGCATCAGCTCCCTCTACCTTTCCTCCGAGTTTTCCGTACAACTCCCAACTCCTGTATCAGAATTCGTTCCTCATATTGTTCCCCTTATCTACCACTACCTTATCTACCACTACTCCACCAAATCTGGCTGTAGTCCGCCTGCACATTTATTATCATTGTGTATAGAAAATGGATAAGCCCTGAGACCCATATCGCAAACGAAAACAACGTTTAATCTAGGAGATTGCTAATCAACAATAGATTTGAAGCTCAATTATTTTTCGTTTCTCGTCAAATATTTCTCAGATGAATATTGAGAGTTGCGTACGATTATATACGCTTAAATTTTTTGGTCAGATAAATATCGCCGGACAAAGCGTTTTGGGTTCAATTACGGTCAAAATTCGGGATCGAAAGTTATCCTAAAATGTACGCAAGGATATTCAGTTTAGAAGTACCGCTCAATGTTTTCCTAATTAAAACAGCTGTTAAGACAATATTAATTGTGTACTGGGTCGTTTCTTTTTGAAGATATTTTCCAACTCAACGTCTTCTCCGGCAACAATCTGGTGTGATTCCCGATTAGAATTTGTTCCGCTTTTTTCTTCCCCTACTGGTCAGAAAGTACGTTTGAAAAAATCGGAAACATTTTTAGGCGGGATCCTGGGAGGAAAATTCGACGTAGCACCACTTTAACAGAAGTTGCAGCCCGATTAACGCTCACCCGTGATTAAATATACAGATTGCAGCGTGCCCATTCTCATTTTCCCGAAAACCATAAATTGTATATATTTAAAATTTTTGCACAATTACATATTTCTCCATTTTCGAATTAATGGTATTTTTGTTTTTTTAAATATCTCTTTTGGTTTTAGTATAGTATTTTCTAAGCTAAGTGTTGTAGAAACTATTGTTTTAAATACCAATCCCCGGCGGTAATTAGATTTTCTTAATTAAAAAAAAACGTGCCCAGGAAAGAAATAATAACTTTTGCTAACTTTAAATAATATACTACCCGAAAACTATAACTTTCATGGCACATTTTTTTAATAAGATCGCACACAAATAGGAAGTAAAATGTTTATTGGATATTGCGTATTACAGAGAAACGTCGCTAAACCCCTTCAAAGCAAAGCTTATATCCTTGGGAAAACTCATCAATATCACCCGCAGTGTGTATTTTTGGTTCAACGGTCGTTTCCGGACGGTCATTTCAGGTCACATAATGAATAAGAACTCTCTGGGTTTTATTTGTTCAATGGGGTGCACGTTCGTCACCGACAATAACTATTTGTTTGTTTTCAATGCTATTGGTTCTACAAATTCTATCTCAATAAGATAAAAGAGTAAAGTCTAGAGGAGCTAAACATGGAAAACCACAATTAATCTGAAAATCTTTGTAAACGCTGAAATCGATTTTCTGAGAGAACACATTGCGCTAGCCGGCTTAAATATTCTTTTAATATTCTTAAATAATCTTTTTGTGTCCTTATTTTTCACCAGCTTTGAAAAATGTCCCGCTTTTCGAGAATTCCGATCTGGTCACCATACCCGCATATTATGGTGAGGTATATCACTATCACCGAGGGATTGTGGGGTGTTTCACCATAATTTCGAATGCCGTAAAACCTCACACAATGACAAAACGAAAAAGTCATGAACCAACAGGTAAAAGGGCAGTATCGTGAAGAAATGATCAAATTAAGATGCAGCGATTCAGCAGTAACTGGGCAAGAAACGTGCAGAAATGTTGAAAGAAAATTAAGTCTGCAAGTCTGTCACCCACACCAAATCGGCCTTCACTGAAGAAATTGCAACCTGAATAAATTTATCTGAATAGGTTGTGTAATAACTCAAAAGGGTATCGGTTGGCGCTTTTGAGTCAATTAGATTTTTACCACTTTGGTAAGCCTAAAATTAGGCATTTAAACACTTCATATTCAAACCGTTAGGTTACCAAAATTTCCGCTATAGCCTGTTATGCATTTTGTAGATTGAATGTTTTCTACCTGAACTGTTTAAATGCCTAAATTTAGGCTTACAAAAATGGTAAAAATCTAATTGACTCAAAACCGCCACCCGGTAGCCGTTTTGGATATTGGGTCCAAAATGCATGCATTTTAAATAGTATTCCGTTTTGCTCGCCTAATACTAATAACAGAAAGCATGTTTGAGCATTAAGTTGTTGGGAATCCTTACTGAGGATGTCTTTCCCAGAATTAAAATTATCTAATAGCGGCATGCCTTTGTGCGATAATTGAAGCGAGAGTGCGGTTAAACTCAATTCTATTACACATGTGTCAAAAGTGCCCCCCCCGGGTCCAACTTACAAGAGGTCGGCTAACGGGAATTCGTGGGTCTGACAGAGTTTTTTCTGGCGGTTCCGAATCTGTTTTCAATAATTACCATAACTTGAGAAGAATCAATTGTACGCACTTTTCCTAATGTAAAACTTTGATCGTGATGCCAAACTCTATAACATATCAACTTTTAAGGGTATTTGATAGATTTTCTCATAGACCCGTTATATGGAGTGGGCGAATTTAAGTCAAAACTCTCATTTCGTCTCTCTCTGACCCACTACGTCCCCTTAACCGACCTCTTGTAACTTTTTACATCTGCGTATTCGGATCGCTTTTTAAATAGCTGTCAATTTGATTTTCAATATATCACGACAAGTTGTCATTTTGGTGTTCCCAATTTATAATTTATTCTGAATAAGTTGTCATTTTGGTCACTGTAGCCAATGGACCGTATGCGGGTTAATCTAAAACAATGGGTCGCTGTGTATTGTTTAACATCATGTTTTGTGGCATAAGATTCCACCCCCCCCCCATACTCTGTATTCTTGCGCACTCTGGCGGTTCGTTTCAGTCTCAGCACGCTGCCCGCCCTCCTCCATCACCACCAACATCTCCTTTGTTGTACAGCGCTGTAGAACTCCTCCTATACTTTAAACTTAAAACCGATCGACAGTGTATTAACTCTAATCAGCTGAGGCACGAGAGAAATCCTCGAATTTTTTTCCCAATTTTGAAAACAGTGAATTAATCGACGAAGATGAAACTTAGACTTGCTATGGTCCTTGCATCAGTTGCAGCCCAAGGTAAGATACCTGTTTAAATTTATAAAACATAAAAAACGTTATAATTTGACAAAGATCAGTCTGAATCTGCTGAGATTATTGACACTGTTTAAATCAATAGTAAAATCAAAATCTTATTTCAAAGGTAGCTGAAAACCACGAGTGGTTCGGTTGGTTATAAATGGTCCAGGATAAGTGTGTAGAGGAGACAGTCATAATATATTTCAAACACGATATATTTATATATATTCAATTGTAGGTGGCTGTCTCCTCCACATACTTATATGGGACCACTTATAACAAACCGAACCACCCTATTTTTCGGCCACCTGACAATAGGATATTTATCAGAATATTTAAAACTCTTAATTTCTCTGTTATAGATATTCAATATCCTTAGTCATGTTTTGCATTGATAAGAGACCGACCTCTTAACCCTAAGTAGCATTTATGCAGGCGAGCCAAAGCGCACACATCATTTCGAGCAAAACGTTCATAATTTGGACGAATCGTTACATTAAGCGGTTTCGAACTTGTGTCAAGGTACGACGTCTTAACCAGTATATAATCGTCTGTAATATATACGTATGGTTTACCAGGTAAGGTCAACGGTCCTGCTGCTGAACTGATTGATGCGTCCATCCAGACGCCCCATTGATATCCGTTCCCAAACTCGAACTTGACTTGTTTCCATTTGAACAAACGTGACGGCATTGTTGATAAGGCGGTAGGTCAGTATAAACGTCGTCCGCACGGTCAAGCCAACAAAGAATTTAGGGAATAAAGTCAGGCCCGAGCCTGTTTGAGCTAAGTGTGTTCGGTTAGCTCAGTCGGTAGAGCGTCTGACTAGGAATCGAAGGTCGCGTGTTCGATTCTCGCTCTGGACACAGGTTTTTCGGGAGTTTATCATTTACAGCCGTATCAACTTGGCTTCCCGAATAATTGATATCATTTGGACTCCGATGTTTTATAGTCTGTTTAATCTTTAAATAGCTGTCTAATCTAGAAAGGTGTAATTTTGTATAGTTTCGCCCTTTTTTGGTAACAGATGAAACCCGGTGAATTGTTATGAAAATCTACGTATTTCTGAAGTAAAGAATCCATCGGAAGATCCAACCAAAAAATGCTCCAAATAATATATTATTCGAATACTAAAAACTAACTACAGCCATGGGGGGTAATACTGGCAGTCGGAAGAGCTGTCGGAAGACCTTTGATCTATGAAGAAACGGTTTATAGGCCTTTAGAAGCCGCTAAATTTCAAGCTGTGGCCTAGATCTTATCAATCTTCAGAGTTTAATTTATCATCCGCTGAGCTCGTCTTGAAATTCAGGTTGACCCATAGTTGCATTAATTACCTAAGTAGTAGGATCTTAGTTTCAATACGCATGACAAATGGCGGCTCGAGAAAAAAACTTACGACGTCAATATTACCCACGGTGCTGTACAATATTTAAATGTATCCAATTTTTATACATTATTGTGACGGGTGTTAAAAGGCAATTATAAACAGAGACACAAAAATCTAGGGTTAGCTTTTTTGTGCCGATTTAACAACCCGCTCCGGTCAAATAATGACTAAAGGCTCGCTCCGATAGGCGCACACCATTGTGACGGACTCAATTATGAAAAATAATCGAATGTGCATAAACATTTATAGACCAACATATCCCAAATGAAGGGAACCTCGACGAAAACATTTCAACGATTTTACTTATCGTTTTAGACTGTGTCAGAGCCATGCTATGACGTCAGATTGTTATCTACCATTAATAAATTATACTTCAGAAGATTTAGACACCCCAGGTCTACGGAGAACATGTCTGATTATTATATATATATTATAATACATAATAATAATATTATCAAATATTTGTATTAATATTATTATCGTAATAATTTATACATGATAATAAAATAATGTATAGATTCTTAGCTACTTTTCTGTGTTGTCAATATATCTCTGTAATTCCTGAATACTTTGCACTTTCTAGTTAGCAAAAAATTTGGCATCCGTTACTTTGTTTAAAATTTATACCGTAACCAAAGTAGTTATCTTCAAAAGAGAAATACTATTCGATGGAGCATGGCGTAGTCTATTAGCATGCAAAATTTCATAATAATTCAATGTACACTTCTCCCGAAAATTGGAAAGGAAAATTAAATTGTTAGATGTAAGCCCAAGATGTAAGTAAAACGCATGAGAAATGATGATTCACCAATATTAGTGTGTTGTACGAAGAATTCCAAATTCAAAAATTAGAGCCGAATTTCGTAATTATATTTACTTATATAATAGTAAACGTATATTAGCACGTATATCAAAGTCATCCGTTTTACTTTCCTTATAATGTTTCCTATAAATATTAAGAATGACTAAACTATACTGTGCGGTTGACTTTGATATACGTGGTAATATACGTTTAATATTATATAAGTAAATATATTTACGAAATTCGGCTCTAATTTTTAAATTTGGAGTTCTCCATCCAACACCCTAATATTGGTGAATCATCATTTCTCTTGGGCTTACATCTAACAATTTAATTTTCCTTTCCAATTTTCGAGAGAAGCGTACATTGAAGTATTATGAAATTTTGCATGCTTATAGAAAATGCTATGCTCCATCGAATGTTATTTCTCTTTTTTAAAAATAAGTAGATTGGTTACGGTATACATTTTAAACAAAGTAACTGATGCCAAATTTTGTGCTAATTGGAAAGTGCAAAGTATTCAAGAATTACGGAGATGTATTGACAATACAGAAAAGTAGCTAAGAATGTAATTGCCTACATTATTTTATTATCATGTATAAAT
>SCLF01138858.1:0-10503 GCA_004367975.1 Mesochordaeus erythrocephalus
CAAGAAATTGGTAATTCCAAAATGTCTACGGGAAGAAATCATCCAGTCATATCATGATGAAGTCGGGCATCCCGGGGTATTTAACACACATGTTACTATAAACAGACACTACGAATGGTACCAGATGAAAAATCAAATTTCGGAGTACGTTCGAATCTGTGATACTTGTCAGCGTCATAAACCAAATCTTCAGCCAAAAAAAACGCCCATGATGATTACAGATACGCCAAAAAACCCATTTGAGAAGCTATCATGTGATCTCATTGGGCCGATAACAATAACGGATATAGGTTCAAAAAAAAAATTAGCGCACGGCCGCTAAATACTAAAAGTTCCGAATCGGTGTTACGCGCATTCCGGGATATTATACTACAAAATCCGTAGTTTCCAAAAATTGTTTTAACAGATAATGGTATGGAATTCGCAGCTGGTTTTGCAGAATATTTACAAGAAAAGGGTATCCGACAAGTAAAATCGGCACCGTACCACCCACAGGCAAACGGGTTAACGGAACGCCGAAACCAGACTCTAAAGGCGAGACTGCAACCGAAAAGGCATGTAGAACATGGGATCTAAGGCTATCGGAGGTCATACAGTCCATTAATCAAACTCCTAACGAACATACTCGTTATGCGCCTTTCGAAGTAGAAACGGGAATACCCGGGCAAAACCCGAAAACACTGATATACTTTGGGTCTGAATCACCATTAGATCGCTAAGGACAAAAGCTTAATCATACACAATTTGAAGGAAATTCCGCTGATCGTTTTCGATTAAATAGGAAACTAATAACATTTATCGATGTATTAGTCTAAATTTTGGATGACAGAGAAATAACGTGATAAAGTCGACTCAGGACACACTTAAACCTGAATATTAACGCTCGGACACAAATAAGGTCAAATAATGTTTGTATAAAAAATGTAATGATGGACAGCTCACAACTAGAGGCTTTTATACGGACAATCATAGGATTAGCAATGTAACAAACCGTTTATTTTTATATTTTGGGAAATTTCGAAAATGTCAAGTGTCAAAAATAACGCAAAATGTTAGGGATAAATAAAGTATTGGGTTAAAGTAGAGAAAAAATTATGTTGGCGTGTTAACTCTTATATTTTTCCTGTGCCAGGTTCTAATTTAGCCTAACCCTAATAGATACGATCAGTTTTTAATGAAATATTTAACTTTGGATTAATGTCTTCAAAATAAATCATTTGTGTTGTAACGGTTCCTTATAAATAGCGAACTAAGAACATCGCACATGCAAAATATAAGGGTTATTACACGTATAGAAGTGATAGAATGGTGGAGCGACATCAATAGACAACCAAATAAAGGACGATCGTGGAGCTGCTGAAAAATAAAATTTTGTAAACTGTAAAAAACTTGTATATAATTATTTTTGTCGATAAATCTATATTTTTATAAATTTATACTTCTAGTGCACATATTGTATAACCATTGGTTATAAAAACGCAAAAATGCATAAAAAGCGTTTTTCTAAAAATTTCATTTGTACAAGTGTCCAATTTGGACACCCAAAATACGCATGAATATGGTGATTCATACAGGAAATATTGGGACGGGGATGGAAAAAGAGACAGTTATGGGTTAACGGGGCCCCCAGGGGTCAGTAGAGAGCCACCAACATTGTAAAATGATGAAAGTGGTCTATCTGCTGAACCAATTGGACCAAAAAAGAAAGACAAAAATACGCAATATAATTGCAACTAAAGGTGTAGTACATTGTGTACACACCTTGGTTCATTTAATGGCCGTAGTGACGTCAAACGTGAGGCAAGGGGTGTCCGTGATCAATGAAAGTGTGAAAGTGAAAATTGAAATTTTGCTAAGCAAATGTACAGACACTTCGTCGTTAAATATGTAATTGACCATGAGTTAGGAGGAACCACAAAAATGGAAGTCGATGAAAAATTTGTCCAGCTGCTTTCAGAAAAAAAAAAATTGGGAGGTTCATAAATGTTCCGAATCAATCTGAACTACAATTTGACCAGAATCAATCCAATAAACTTGAAAAAGCTATGAATGCAGATAATTGGTTTCAATATTATTTCGCAAGATATTTAGTTAATATTTAAAAAGTATTTCCCATGGACTTAAATTCCATAAAACTAACGCGCGTGGAATTTAAAGGCTCCCAATTGACCTCTCCCAATTGACACTTTTTGCGACACGAGTGTATATTCAATCCTTAGCTACGTATCGCTAAACATTCCAGTTTAAAATATTAATGCGTTCTAGACATAAATTCCCGAAAAGAGAGAATATTCAGTTTTTGGGGCATTACACTACTAAAGTTGCTAAAAGTTCAGAAAATTCATTCACAGCAGAGAAATGAAATTTTAAGATCAACATGGCTTTGTACAATGCTGGTTGGATTCTATACTGTACTAAAATCACAAGCTACAAATCACATGCCATTAGATCGGCGATGGATAAAACTTTAATCGCGCATAATTTCAAAGAGATACAATGTATGGTTTCGAGAAACAAAAAACGGACGCCTGTCACAAAAGAGGAGTGTGGTATCTACTGATTAAGGCAGCTGTGTCTTACGTATAAATACGTTAACTAGGATTTCCGCATGCAATTATATTGCAGATATTTTGAGGGAGCCTTTGGCCTAAATTTACCTCCTGAAGTGAAACAAAAAATAACAAATCCGAAAACTTCCATCGAAAACTAAAATTGATTTAATATTTCCCCTTAATGTTGATTCTCAGAAAGGAGTAACACCGCGTTTAGATTTAAAACGTATTTCAATGAAACTCCTACAGACTAATACACTACAATTACATAGCGGAATAATCTGTACACACAAATACAGGATGACTACTTTCATTTATCACGGTCATTTATGATATGACACTTGATTCAACAAAATGTCGTATTAGACCAATCAAAATCATTAGCATTATCTTCAACCCAAACACGAGAGAAGTCAATATGATTTTAGTGCCATTGGTAATGACACTCAGTGTTCGTAATGAAAATTGAAAAGCAAGAGAGAGAGATGATGCCGATGAACAATACAGTAAAATTATTGTCTATAAATGATAGTTAGAGAAATGAGGGTATCAAAATAACAGTAACCGAAGTAGTGAAAATGGGCATTATTGAGTCATTTGACGAAATTATGATGAATACATGATACATGAGTAGGTCTAGGAAGTGGTAAATGATGGATGAAATCCTGATATCACGTGATGTTACAATCATTTTAGAATTGATGACACTTCAACTATTGATGGTAGGAATGCATCGTTTTCCCGATAACTACCGAGAATGGGAATGACTCATGTATAGAGAGTATCATTTCATTCGAAAGGAGCGTATAAACTCGGGATTAACCGTCTAAGAAGTCACCACACGGGAAGAACCCTGCGACTTTATTGACTGATTATTGACTCGTGAATATGAGTATATACGCCTCTAACCTCAAATAGATCAACAACTAACCTCAAATACGCCTCTATTTGAGGTTATAGGCGTATTGAATCACGTAACTGATTCACCGGGACAAGAGGAAAAAAGAAAAATATCAGTTGGAAGAGATAGAGAACGTTAGATCCAGTGAACAACGCTTGGCGGACAAAACAACAGTGAGATATATATCTGGCAGAGAGAATGACTGCTATGGAGGCCGAATATCGTATCAGGGATGCGCAAATCAAGAATTATGTGAGTCCAGCTAATATATGAGTGAAATGAATAAACCATAACGGATAGGTGTAGACATACTCTACTATAAGTCAGTCTGTTAGCATATAAGAACATTGTTGACAAACCTGGGTCTCCACAAAGGAGACCATACACAAGGAAAAAGTCTGGTATGTATTTAAACACGGAGATGAAGAATTGGCGGAAGATGCGGACTTTACTAGGGCAATTCATCACACGAAGCAAAGAAGTGGGGAAGCATCTATCATGTCGAACCTTATGAAAGCAGGGAAAGTTTCTCTTAATAATAAAATAGATCATACTACGACCAGTATGTCGGAGATAGACACTGAAGAGGAAGATGAGCCGGTACAGATCAGGCCACTGTAATTCAGAAAAATGGTGGGTAAACAAAAGAGTGAACGCTTGTAGACTATAGACGTATGGTTGAAGAGATTGAAGAAGAAAAGAGATTGACCGAGAGAGAGTAAAATATCAGTAACTTCAGAAAAAAGTAAAAAATCACAATGGATATGGCATGATATCAGTGACATATCAAGGAATTAATCCAGTTAATAATAGGAACATATGTGCGATGCTTTTATTATGTAACCAACACGAATTTACTTAAACGTGTTAAAGGAAGGAGTTTTAGAATAATAAACACAATTTAGAATCAGAACACGGATAAATATAAATAAATTGAGAGAATGGACTCATGTAACGGGAATGAGTGATGAGCCTGCAAATTTACGCACATTCACAGGGGAAATTCTCGACATTCAAGGAGACCTAAGTTGTCCATATTGTGGACCAAATATGCTTATAAGCTAGGACTTGAATTAGATTTGAAGTTGTATGGGTTACATGAGTTGTATTAGGTTGTTTGACGAATGACACATTTAAGATAAAATGATTTAAAACGCGTAGGTTCGAACTCAACCAATAGACCAATCGAAATGATTAATATTATATTTACCAAAACACCAGAGAAGTCGAATTATGATTAAGATATTGTTAAGGAAAACTACAAAATTATTTATGATTTTTTCTTCCGCCCTCCTTCCAGTATCAATAACCTCAAAGACTATGCGAACATTTAGAGTGCGTAACTTTGGGTTACATGATAATCTACGTTATCGGTCGTTATCGGTCGATCATTGCGTATGTATGTTGTAACAATTAGTGTGGTAACTATGGTCAGGTAATAATAGTCCTGAAAATGCCGAAGAAGGGGCCCACAGTTCTTGAGTGTATTTAGCTTAGCTAATTATATTACTTCTCTCCGGAAACCCAGAATTGGGTTATTAAATACGTGGTTATCTATTTCTACGAACGCGAATTTAACTCCTGCGATACCTTTCTGATAAAGAACTACTGTGACATATTTGGTCCCTTCATATCTCCCTACAAACTTATATTTATATAACCGCAGGCAAATTTTTGATCATTTTTGTCCATGGAGATTAATCGAATAATTTCAATACTCAGAACTCACTTGGAAGTGACATCTCTGGGTTGAGCGGCGCTATGCACCTATAGATATTATATACGAATATAGAGACGTTCAATTGGCTCACGAAATACATTATTTCGGATGAACTAATTAATAATTCAACACCTCGGGGAAATACCCGAATAGTGCGGGAAGCGTGGCGAGTCCACTTTCGCCACCATTAACAGCACTCCTATTTTGTTTGTCCACTTAATTATAGACGGCCTAAAATTCCACTAATTTCAAACGAATTTTTTTATATTTCTAATTCTTAGGTTCATTTCTGGTCGGTAGTTAACCAAAAATAAACGCAATAAAATCCCAGCGAGAATGCTCCTAGGTGTTATCGCATTGAAGACATAATTGTCTTAAATTGTGAAAAAACGGATTTTTTTTAAAGCGTGATTACCTAAATACCTCCAATAAAGGTCGTTTCGGGCAACAATTTGGTGTGATTCGCGACCAAAATGATAAAAAGTTTGCATGGGAGATATAGCTAATAATCTACATCTCGAGAATTATAAATCTTATGCCGTGAAGGGACAAACCTCCAAATACTTTTCAAACAAACTAAGTCCCGTCAAAAAACGTTCAGTGTAACTAATTTTACAGACCAAACGAGTTTTTAAATCTGCGATTATCTCATCGGTCGGACCTCTATTTCAATCCAAATTTCGTCAGACAAAACATGACGGTCTTATTATCCACAGAACATTTTTTATTCAATATATGCTGAAGTAGTTTCTTTTCAGAAATCCAACGATTGGCTGACTATATCTCCGAGTCTTCGTTCTTATTGTGTACAGAAGTATTCTTAATTGAATATATAGTAAAGCTATCGAAATTAGAGACATTACCAATTTTAGGGTTCATAAAATGCCAAGTATTTCTTTTCCCGTTAGAAGGGTTGTTTTTATAAAATAATCTACAACCACAATGTTTACCCTTTTGTAGTATACCCGATTTTCCAATACCTTTCAAACAAACTCACTGTCGGCAAAATATAACGTATTTGGCAAACCAAAAGTGTTTTGTCTTCTCGGTGAAAAATAATTGATGAATTTTCGTGTGGTTAATCGTTACGTTCTTATTTTTTCATACTTTATCGGTAAGCAATATTAATATAATGTTAACACCGTTAAATACCCAGATAACATAGCTTCCTCCTTTCAAAATTTAAATGAAAAATATTGTTCCGTTTTGGCTTGAGATTGAAAAGAAGAGCGGTTGAATGCTTGGATTCTTTTCGCGCAACTAAGCCATTTCGTGTTTTTAGCTGACACTTTCGGTGGTACTTTCGGTCTAACTATTATTGCATAACATATACATACAATGTAGGGGCCATATGCGGAGTCAGTACCTTCTAAGGCCTTAAAAATCCTAAATACAGGGTCGATGGACGATTTGGGCGTTTTAGTTGCCTGGAAAGATTCAAAATTACTGTGTTCCTTTCCAATTTCGTGTTTTTTTTTATATTTGGAACACATTGCCAAAGGTATTATTAAGGGTAATGCGAATTTCAAAATATTTCATACGGCCAAATTGATTACAATTACCGATGTTATTAACCTGCAAAGATAGCACTCGAGCATAAGCACGCCTCAATGTACACAACTAATAACTAACTCTAGAAATTTCCAATGAATATTTTAAATAATAAATTACACAATAACATATTTGTACGCTGAATGAGAGTTCCTTATACACAACGATTCAATAGAACATGGTTTTTTATTCCCTATTTTGTATCCCACCATGGTCTATAACTGGCACCTTCGAAGGTCTAGGCACTGGAACAGGCCATTAATTTACACGTCCGTCTAATCTGCCCCTCCTAGACGGTCTTGAGGGCAACTGATTGACCAACCAGACTTAGTGAGTCTG
This sequence comes from Mesochordaeus erythrocephalus, assembly GCA_004367975.1. NCBI lineage: Eukaryota > Metazoa > Chordata > Appendicularia > Copelata > Oikopleuridae > Mesochordaeus > Mesochordaeus erythrocephalus. Next base: position 7,064 of record SCLF01138858.1, read on the forward strand.
ATAGGGTTTTTCCTTGCAGTTCAGAATCTGTTCTCAGACTGTCCGAAATTATATGACGTCATACATTTAACCCCCTCTGTAGACAAAACGTGAGAAAACTTATAAAAAAAAACGTTAATTTTAACTCGTAGGTGTATGCTAGCTCCCCGAATTAAATTGCACTAGATTAAGACATAGCTAGGGCATCCAATAAAAGTATCCCAGACTTACTCCGATTATAGGTTTTAAATCTACGGACCTCGAAAGTCACTTTGCAAAAATAGACTAAAGTGACTTTGACCCCACGAAATATAGGTTTGTTTGCAGTTCTTTTGAGTCAAATGTTTAGTGAACATGCGTTGGGATCTTGGCCGGGTTTCGAAAAGTGAAAAATTCGTGATTTTGTCACTTATTGAAAATGTATACCTTTTTTGGCCCATTTTGGTCTATAACTGGGTCACGTGTTAAGAATTAGGGGTCGGTCGTTTGAGAAGAACTGAAGCGTGGGTCATGACGCGTCGAAAAAGCCAACTTTCGAGCTAATTCGACATACTTCACGAAATCCTAACCTTGGGACGAAGCCCTGGTTTCAGATCAAGTATGGGTGTCAAAATCAAACATTAATGGGGAAATGAATGAATTAATAATGATAGCCAGTCCGGATGCTGGTTATTGGCATTGTCCATTAGAGTCTCTAATGACATGGTGACTATACCATGACAAAATCGCCGACGATCTTTATTTTGCCACCAGACACTAAGCCGCAACATGGTTGTGCAATTCACCATAAATTACGGAAATGGGTTAAGAAACGATTACAGGAACGATTACAGGAACAAACTCGGACATTAATTATTGCGTTGCCACCCTAATAAAAACCTCGGCTATTACTTGACATCCTAGGTGGGTACAGCCTGAAACAAGCTCCGTTTCAGAAAAAAAAAGTTGTTAAATTAATCAGTCAGACGAGCAAGGCGTACTCAAACGTATCGCTTCAACCACATTAATATATCCATACCAATCAATTGCTAACTTTCCAAACCAAAAAACAAGAAATCGTACAATTCAATAAAGACCCGGGTATAAGAATGCTAAATGAGAATGAGCACAGGAAGAAAAGAGGGGAACTTCGACAACACCAACTCATTAAAATAGACTAAGAATGGGATATGATATAGAAGCGTTCACTCCGAAACTGTGTTCCCTCCAAAAGTAATCCCAAATCACTTATCACCACCGATATATGCCTATTGGCACTGGCATGCAGAGGTTCGCATATATGATATGTTAAATATACGTGCGAACCAAGAAAGTATAAAGGAGAGCATGTACTATATGATAAATCAATAAACGATACCAAAACAAACTGGGTATGTTTCATTGATATGACGGTTGGCAAGAAAGAGCGATAGGGCCGAAAGTACCAGTACCACACGGTGCACTGAGTCGATATCCACAACCAAGTTTAGATGGATAAAAATAAAATCTAATACAGATAAACAAAAAAATAAGATCGTTCATTTTAGTCATGATACAAAGGTCTCAGCTGTAAGCATGTTCATTGCCGTTGATTGTACCAAATCTAGTGGTATTATTACTTACTGTTCAGTGCTACATAAGAAATTCATGAAACATGATAAATACCAGTAAATTCCCAAAAAGCAAAAGAGATGGAGCCCAGAAAAAATGCTATAATCCAAATACCTGGATTTACGAGCACGAAATAAATCCAAAGGATGGACAATTAGTTGACAAACGATTTAATAAGGATGTCTAAAATATAGAAATTATCAAGGAAAACCGATAAGCCCCATGACCTCACGGCGGTAACACTACTCATCAATACACTACTCTTCAACAATAACCAGTTGGGTAAAGTGTAGCGTGCGGACGCGATATTTAACGCCCGTTCGTCGCATAATTGTGACGTTAAATGCGCTGTTGTAATTAGGGCCAAAGAAACCATATGCTATATTACACTGGGGTTCAGTTTAACTAACTGAAGTGCTTAATTCCAAGATGTTGAATTACGACAAAAACTATTAGTTTCTTTCTAGCATATATTTCCTCAGCTGATAGCGAAATTCCATCTTCCTGGCCTTTCGGTCCCGCATTGGCTAAAACAGCGAAATATTCATGTTTAAGCCTAGGTATATAAAACTGGTTCCATTCGTGTTCAATAAGCTTATCAACCATGTACCCTTTGCGAATTGTATAGATTTCTATATCGCGGCTACACTGAGGGGTCCACTAGCGACTCTACTGACCGTTCGTTGAAAATTACATCCATTTGTCGTTCCCTACGTTTAAAGTCAGACGATAAAACTAAGCCGGATGCATTTAATATCAATATTCCATGTTCGCAGATCAAACTGATTTCCAAATAAATACTGAATACATGAATATGTTTTATACGAACTGGTCTGATTCATACGAAACAGTTCTTGATATATTTCCATAAATTCTATAGGGGTTCGTAGGAGAAGTTAGTTACGATCATCGACGGTAAATTATTGGAACCGCAACAACCAAAGGAAGTGGACTCAAAAAAACGAAAAATTCGGAAATTGTGTAAAAAACTGGACAAGTACTACCGAATAATTTATTTACGTACATAAAGTCGTCTTTCAGTTTGTGTACTTATAGTGTAGCTAGCGAATTAAGTACAAAATAGCAGTTGTTAAATTTAACAGGTTAACTTAATTACCAGCAAGCTGCACGAATGATTGTACACATACGTTGCAATCTGTGCCGTATGGCACACTATCGTGAAACTCATTATTTGTGTCAACATGTATCAAGCTCGCCCCCTACCCTTTCTAGTGGGAAGTGATCGGTTCACAATATTTCTTTCTTTTTTTAATTACCGTAACTTGAGCAGAAACAATGGTACGCACCTTTATTAGTGTAGAACTCTGATCGTGAAGTCAAACCCTTTATATAAAGATAGTTAAGTCAACAAATGTGATTTCGGGAAGTATTCCCGATTGGCTCAAAAGTGGGCTTATTCAACAGCTTAAAAATGGAATTACAAAATTTCAAAAAGTGACAAAATCAGGGCATTTTCACTCTTATAAAAAATTCGACTCGAAACAACTGCGTAAAAGCTAAAATACAGGAATAAATGTATCCATTTCGACAATGTGTCATTCGAGGTCCTTAGCTTTAAAACAAATAATTGCAGTACGTTGTAGACGCTCTTATTGAATGCCCAGGGACCTAATTAATCTAGCACGATTTAATTCGATGAAGTGCCGTGCCACCATGAGTTAAAATTTTAGTTTTTTAAAACAGATTATTTCACGTTTTGTCTTTAGGTGTATCTTCTTAACCGATCACTTCCCACTTGAAAGGGGGGACTGTCCATTTTGCCCGGACGCGGGTGTACAGGCCGATACAGACAAGATATGAATATAATTTTAACATATTCCTGCAGGGTTTATAAAACCTGGATCTTCTGA
>SCLF01138970.1:0-10501 GCA_004367975.1 Mesochordaeus erythrocephalus
CAATCTGAATTACGGACAATCTGAATTACGGACAATCTGAATTACGGACAATCTGAATTACGGACAATCTGAATTACGGAGAATACATTTACTAATACATTTACTAAATTTCCATGTTAAAAAATATTAATAAATAATTTATGAATATTGGGTTTAAAGTATTTCTCATGGACTTCAATTCCTCACACCTAATATCAATCCGCGTGGAAAGGCTCGTGATTGGCCTCCTCAAATCGGACAGTATTTGTGACTTCACTGTATATCATAACGACCAAATAATGAGACAATTAACAGCTCAAATCAACAGTTTGACCTAATGATAGCTAATACTAACTTCTTCCGTAATCTGTTTCTACCCACGTCCCGTTGTCTTGCGGTTACCACCAATGTGCCAACAGTGGGGAACTGGGATATTCAAGCTGGTAATCCAGATTATTTTGTTTCATTTTTACAATGTTCTAACGGTATCTGTCTCTTATAATATCAAAAAGCGATCCAATAGTTGATCTATTTGGCATCAGTCTGCTTAAAAATCACACTATTGTTGATACCGAAGTCATCCGGAAGTTTTTTATGACTGATAAGGTTAAGGTATATATATTCATTGTTAAATGGTAAACATAATTGAACGTTACGTACAAACTGACCCAATCGGCCCATGGGTAACAATTATACAGTCAATCTGAAGCCAAAATAGATGACCACCAATATGAGCCATGAAGCTAAAACCAACATAGATGACTACAAATAATTTTCCAATTGCTTTAAAGTTAAAAATGGCCTTGCGTTAGTCTAATAGCAATAATATACCATAAACAAGGCCCAAGGTCACATGGAAATGGTAGGATTCTGGGAAGTAATGTGTCAATATCGCGAGTTATCCAACCAAAAAGGTGCATTCAAATTGACGGAAACCGAATTGGGAATTATGCGAAATCTTGATGCAAGCGACCATCAACACTCTGCTGTAATGAAGCTGTGCAGAAAAAAATTTCTGGAGTTTACGAGTTCACCAAAAAGCTTTCAAGTAAGTTCAGAATAATAAATATCTAGTGGTGTGGGAGATAGAATACCTATTAATAATTTATTAATGAATGAACATAAATCTATAAATTAAAAATAAGATTGATATTTGTAGCAATACATTAGGCAAAAGGTCCAACGCTTGCAGCTATCCAGTTCTGGGTGGCCCAGGGTTTCAAAATGCCTAACAAATCGAAGCGTAAGAAATACACCTAGAGGGCCAATAGTTACCACGCCAATGTGTATCCTTCATTTAACCTAAAAGGAAACATTTCCAGCTAAGTCCAGCAGTGAATACTATTACATTGTTTTTTCAAGAGCATATTTAATCAAAAATGTATTTCATCGGTCTCAATAATACTGCACGTATCCAAAATCCGGCCTACGGCCATTTCTATTTGAGTCATCGCGGGAGTCATTTTTGCTTGTGAATGAGGTAACGAAGAGGGCTTTGTATTAATGCAGTGTCCGTGACGTAGTGGTATAATTACAAGCTATTCGTTACCTCCTTCACAAGTAAGAATGACTCACGCGATGACTCAAATAGAAATGTAACCTTAGGCCGGATTTGGGGTAGACAGGGGACCGTACCAATATAAGGAAACACATTGCGCTTTTATCCCACATAAGGAAACTCAAATTATTATTTTATTCGTCCGAAATAATGTAGTAGAGTGGACAAATTCAACCCAAAAATACGGCATAATGAACTTAGGTATCTAGAAGACATAATTAACAACTATTTGCGGAAATAATAAATTCTTTAAAAAATTTTAAAACATTGTTTTTTTTTCAATTAGTTAGGAAAACATCGAGCAGTACTTACAAACAGAATTTTCTTGCGTATATTTGTACAGGAAGTGACGCAAAAAAACGAAAAATCCCGAAATTGCCGATAATCCCGTGTTCATATTTCTTAGACCAATTTAATTAGACAAATTAAATTAGTCATATTAACACGCGCGTAAGTAATTACCATCTGTCAATGGGATATTAGTTTCAAATTATTGATGGGAATCTCAGCGGGAAACGTAATTGTATCAGGTAAGTTAAGCGTTTAAGACATAAATAATCACGAGGAAAACATCGAGCAGTACTTATAAACCTAATTTTCTTCGAACGAAAAAGAAAATCCGGAAATTGCGGAAAATCCTGTGTTTATATTTCTCAGAAAGATTTAATTAGACATTTATAGTTCATAGGTTCAATGGGTCGCAGGATGCATTTGAATTAATATTCACCGTAACGAGTCCCAGTGGTTAACATAATATAACTTAGATTACAAAATTTCAAGATCTAAAATTAACACGTCCGTCTTTGAGCCCGTTTACTCTTTGTCACTTTATAATATAAATACAGTTTAGAAGAAGACAATTTATTTCGATGTTTTCCTAGCTAATACAGTTGTCTTAAATTGAAAAAACAAACAGAATTTTTTAAAAAATTTTAAAGAATTTTCACTATGCTATATTTTTTGGACTGAATTAGTCCATTCTACTACATTATTTCGGACGAATAAAATAACAATTTGAGTTTCCTTATGTGGGATACAAGCACAATGGACCGCGACAAAATAAAGAATGTGTTTCCTTATTTTTAACAACACTCATATCCTATTTTTGCCCTAAAGACTCTTTTTGATTATTGGCGCTTTTGACCACTTTTGTAAGCCTAAATTTAGGCACTTAGTCACTTCATATTCAAACCATTAGGTTACCAAAGTGTCCGCTATAGCCTGTTATGCATTTGGGACATTGAATGTTTTCTACCTGCAGTGTTTAAATGCTTTAATTTAGGCTTACAAAAGTGGTCAAAAGCGCCAATAGTGCCAATAGTGCCTTTAGGGCAAAAATAGGATATACAGTTTTCGATCAATATATTTTGCACGTAGTGCATTGTTATATAAAGTTGGGAAGAAGGCAGCCACAAATAAAACGGTTACATGACATACAGGGTGTTCATTTTAATCTGTCACAAATGAACGCGGTCTTAAAACATCTACTTTTTCGAACATTTAGAGTCAAAATATTTAGACGTCTATATTGACGTCTATCAACGGATTAAAGGCATTTTCGTGCCATCAGACGATAATACTACAAGGTGCATAATCTTCTGTGGATTCTTCCTAATACCATGCAATTTGACATTTTCTTCAGCTTTGCTAACCTTGAGCTTTGTTACTTATCGGGTTTTCTTGCGATTTTGTTCACGTTTCATTACGCAGTGTTTTTCGTCACTCAAACTTTTAACAAACCAGCACGTTTTTTTTCAAAAATGCTAAATTTTCGTACATATTTCGAAACGTTTTTCTCGGACAGTTGTTAAAAATTGGCCTTTTTTCGCCACTCGTGACTTGAAACCAAGCGGAACCGACATTTTAATGAACAAAATGTGAGCGATTTCCCAGTTGTTTTTCAAGCTTTGAAATTCGACCTTTTGTTTTTCTCGAATCTTCGATACTTCTACTTTATCCGAATCTTGAGATTTTTCTCTTCTATTATCAATTTGAAAATTTTAAAAACAGTTCGTGTAGAGCAAGATAGTTCGCTTGCAATCTGGGTAACTGGGAAATGTGCACGCAGTTTTTCCGCTATCTTTTTTCTCTTTGCTCTAAAAAGGTTAAACATGGTTCAAATCTTCAGATTTGTAATTGAATAGATAGTCGAGTTAACAGAGTAAACACAACAATCCGGAAACACCAAATCTTATTATTATTCTTAGAGCTACGGCATTCATAAAAGGTATGACAGATTAAAAAGATCACCCTGTATATTTAATATTGTCTAGTAACTGTAGTATAGTAATATTGCTGGACGCGTGTCGATTAACTCTATCTGCTTAAAGGAATTTGTTATTATGCGTTACGTGTTTAATTTTAGGTCAACCTAGAAAACATTTTACGCGAAACTGATGAGTTGGTAGAAACCGTATGGAAAACATCTCAAAATGGAAAAATTGGCTTCAATCCACAGCCATATTTAATGGATGCAACCACAAATACAGGCAAGTCTTATATCGACAGTAATTCAAACTTGATTGATAAGTGGAGATGTGAGTGGATAATTTGTGATTGCAAAATAATATCGATAATAGGGTATTTTTTGATATTTCCGTAATTATGAATTGATCTTCCTACATCTTCAATAGAAATCTGAATTTGGTATTTTTTGTGTAATTCGCAGGCATCTATTCTGACCATTTTGACTAACAACAAAATCGAATCATGTCCACCTTTATAATTAAGAATTTTGTTGTGATTCGATTTTTACTCGTCTTAAGGGTCACAATAAAGCTGCTTGTGTTGTTCAGCTTGCTTGTATAGTAGGGCTACGTTAATGATGAAGAAAATGAACGATGGAGCGGAAATAAAAGATAGAATCAATGCAATAGTGGAGAAGAGAATGGGAGATATTTCAGTGTTGGGCATGCGGAAAACAAGGACACATTGCGATTGCAAGAAAATATCACCCAACAACGATGTCAAAAAACTGGACACGGGTATCCAAGTGGCCCTAGCCATGCCCGTAAAAAACCAAAGGACTCTATTACTGCAGTCAATGAGAGTTCAAAAAGTTAGCTAACATCTTACCCACGGAAGGAACATATATAAGAAAGAGGCAAGGGAAGCAGAACATGATTTAGAAAAGGAACACGGAAACAATAGCAGCATAATGAAATGGAAAAGTGTAAAAGAAAAAACCCAACCTACGGATAGTAGATACAATGGTGAGAAATTTGGGGAACAGTGATGAACGGTGGAATACGGGAACGATGTTAATGCGAGCGGGTTACAGAAATATTTTATTATGAAGAATAGACTGCCGCAGTGGATAATCAGAGTTGATAACGAAGGGGATAGATGGATAACAATGAACAAAAGTACAAAGCTTGTATGGGCGGCGGAAGAACCGCTCCATGTAGTAATACTAAACAATCCCGCGAAGCTTTACAAATACGAAAACAAACAAGCTGGAAAACGAGTGGGCAAATTAGGAAATAGAAGAAATGAAGTCGAACCGAATAAATCCGGTTACACTCATTTCCGCTAGCGGGTTCGTCAATTATGATCATAAGGGTGTGGCACGTGTGTTTAAAAATCAAATTTCCACCGACCACAATGCTAATCAGAATTCAGATTTCGACGATCTCCAACGCTTACGCGGTAAAGCGGCGTTTTATGGCCGATTCGCTTACCACGAAAGCGTATTAAACGATATAACGGAGATCATATGGCTAAGATAGGGGTTTCGGCGGAAAGAAAACGGGGCGCAGAAACTAAGGCACAGAAAACGTTGGCAAGTCTATTTATTAGAAAACGGGATAACTTCCGTTGTGCTAGGGATTGGAGATGGTCAACAAAATTGAAAATTGAAAATCTAATAGTAATGTTTAATATGATAATAATTTGTTGCTTGAGCATGATGGAGTCTACAATAAGCTAAGAAAACGATTTTCTTGGCCACAAAAGCGGAATTATGTGGACACTTTATTGCAGCCGGGGAAGTAAAAATTAGTGAAGATAGAATTGAAGCAATTCGCGAAATCGGGACTCCTAAATGTAAGAAGGGTGCGCAGGGGATTTACGCAGGGGATTTACGCAGGGGATTTACGCAGGGGATTTATGGTAAATTTAATTAATTAGAAGGGGGTATACAAGGGTTTGCCAAATTAGCAGAAACCATATCTGCAACGCATAGGGGTCGAACATGGGTATGGACTTCGTAAGCACAAGGTGGAAATAAATTTGAATAATATAAATCTTAAGCAGTGCGATACCCGATACGGTAAATGGTGAATTCGTAGTCGAAAGTGACGCATCACATCGCGTAATGGCGGTGGTACTAGTCGTATGTGTGGATAAAAATCAAAAAGGAAAAACCACACGCATAGTTCGGAGTGTTTACGGGCATGCTAGTAGATTACTAGAAGAAGAATTAGACGAGAAGGATAGATGGCCATCACAATCAAGGAGGCTACATTTAACGTATTTCTTTCAAAGAAAAGACAAATTGTGGTTGGGAGATGACCGGGAATGTTAAAAAACGGCACGGAGGTTATAAAAATAATAATCCCAGCACATCTAGTAAAATAGTGATAGTGGACACTCGAGCATCACAAATAATCACTAAGAAACAAATCGGAGGAATACGGAAAGGATAGACGAAGGAACAAGTAGAAGCAGACAACGGTGTGCTACTAGAAATATAGGTAATAATGCACGTGAAACCGGAGGAGATATTAATGAACGGCCTTAGTGTAATAACACAGAAATTACAATGCACGAAAAGGTAGATGATGGGACAAAAAACTTGTGAAAACAGATGAACGATTACAAGCAGCAACGGGATGCAGGTCAAAACAAGAGCAGCCGAATCTGATGTAGGAGAGAAATATCGAGCTGGAATATCTGGTTGAACAGGTGGAACAAACAAGTTTATCTGTATTACTAAAAGATGAAAGAATAAGCGAGAAAAATTAAAAGATCAGATTTAATATGTACATTTTCCCTAAATAGCAACCTAGCGGGGGAGGCGGAGATATCAACTTGTGAATGATTCCTCTCTATCTACTTTAAAAACTGGAAGTCGTGCGCCCGTACCAATTCTGGAAAAAATAACGGAAAAAAAGAATTAATGACAAACGTAGAGATAACGAAAAGGAACTACCTGTTCATCAATCTGTTATTTTACCCATTATTAAACCTGTGCACAAACAAATTGGACGACGAGAAAGGACACTAGATGAGACGGAACCGGAACCAATGAATACAAATGGAATAGCAAGGTCGCCCGAGACAATAGCAGAAGACATCGTCTAAGAGAAAAATACATTCCGTCGAAAGAATTTCATTAACCTTCGTACTGTAAGGTTGGTAAAAAAATGGCGAAAAAACGAACTCTCCTTGACATGATGGAGTCGGTGGAATCCGCGAAAAGAAATTATATTACCATTTTACCATTACCCATTTATTGTTACCTGTTTACTATATAATATAGAGGAACCTAGGGATAGTCACAGCGTAAAAGAACGCCAAAGCCTCGTATACGCCTTTACGGGGACAGTTACTCCAACCGGGAGATTTGGAGCACAACTAGAAAATATTTGCCTCCTATTGAGCCGATTACAGCGTAATGGTAGCCTATCTTAGTTCCGTAATCACTCGGTATGGTTTCACTTAAACTTCCAACAGTCAAGCTTTCGGTACCCCTCATGAATTGCCCTCCTTCTGTCCTCTATAGGTTGGTGAAGAAGGGGGAGGACCCAGAAGTGAGAGACGGCGAGAAATATTTTGGAAACATTATGGCGAACTCCCAGTGACTCTTTTCGTGATATAATGGGGTCGGTGGTGTCCTCAAAAGTGCTTGTTATTTTTGATATCGACTGCAAAGTTGACTTTTCGACACGCGACTCGGTAGGTGCCACTATATCGAAATATACACCCACTATATAAAATATACAAATATATTAGTTTCGTAATTGAGTCACGATTTAGAAAAATCGAATGCCTTGAGAGAAAACGAAAAGGTAGTATGCTATTTTCGGTTGACGACATCTTCCGCTAGGAGCATGACAGGATGAGACATACATTCACGGCTCCCTTAGATTGCGTCCAGACTAAATAGAAGTTTCTTTCGAGCATTTTTCAGTTTGTTGTATGTCAATCGGTCGAGCGACTTTTGTGGTCCGGTTCATGTGAGGTCTACTATCCTACCCCATAGACTCACACGAACCAGGATTTTCCGGAGGTTTACTACTTCCGTATCCTGTTGCGAAATCGTAGGAATCCAGCCTTATGGGCGGCGGAACATGATCGGTATTGCCGTCACCGTCGGTAATTCGTATAACATGCTGATTTGTCTCTATTACGTGGTATGTACCTATCCAGGGAAATTTCGACCGTACAGCAATATGTTTTACTTTACCCCTTTTGTTAATACTAATTTCGTATAATTTGTCGGCGGCTTCCGTTGGAAGTTCAACAAGGTAGTTAACACTATCCATCAACAATCGAAAAGAGTAAATTCCACTTTGAAACGTCAGCAAAATATATAGAATTTCTATCATCAATAAAATTAGGTAAAACCTTAAATACGCAACAGCGCGTCTAATCTAGGGTATTATTTGTGAATTCGGGTCATCAAACTATAACTCTAATAGCCTAATCTGTTTCACTTGCTCAGAAATCTTTATAGCGTTCGTATTCTTATTCCCAATCTAACATGGGCGGACAATTAACATCTAGAGCATGGAAGCAAAGTAAAGCACAAATATTCTCAAATAATTCGTAAGCAATAAAATAAATTTTCCGAGCGAAGACTTCGGATTAGCAGGCCTATTTTTTGTCGGCAAAACTATGGCACGACCGGGAGGAAAATTTCTTACTTTTAATTTGTACGTCCACTTCCGGTCGAAATTCCTTGTCCATGGGAACCCTAAAATTCTATGCGCAAATGCTGCTTGATGTTTTCCTATCTAGGACGCAGGGAATAATATTAAATTATAGGATATACTTTGGCGGTAGGACGTACTTATAAACAAGGAACAAATGAAATTAGACAAGCAGCTGGCTGGGTTGCTGATGCTTTAACTGAAGTTACGTCAACAGAATCTCGAAAATTTATATTTATTCTCATGCCCCGATGGCTTCGACAATGGATTCCGTTGAAATATTGGCCAAGTAAATAAATTAATGAATAATTGATATTTTACATCTGTTACAGCTATGTGTGAAAAACTTGGTCCGTTTTGGGATAATTTGGTAGACTGCGTGGACAAACATGAAAAAACGTACAACAGTGATGAAGGTATGTTTTAATATCGGAATTATTACGCAAGCCTCCCGTTGACCAAATCGATAATTTGGTTAAACCAAAATGTCCACTATTTGTGATATACTAAAAACTAAAATATCGGGGTCTGCCCAAAGTCGCAAGCCTTTGACCATTATACGGGATGTTAAATAGGTCAGAAAAACTAGGGTTAGCTAACCATAGATTTTCCTGTGTGTCGGTTTATAATTGTTTATCATTCAAAAATCGGGTCAAATATCTCTTCTATAGCCTATATTTGGCGAATGCTTGCGACTTTCGCCAACTCGAACTTTTTTAAAATGCTTGCGACCCACCCAAAATATCTAATATCCACTATTCAAAAAACGATTCTAATAGAATTGATTGTAAACAAACTTTGTATTTCTATTATCACTATTATTTCCTTAGTATTATTACAAGTATAAATCGCGGACTGGATTTCACAATATTTTAAATACCGATTTCCCCAAGACTGTAAGAGAGTGGGCTTATTCGACGCGACATGGCAAATTAAAAAAAGTGACGAAATCACGACATTTTCTATTTTGTTATGATTTAGAAAACATGCCAAGATCCCAAAGTATTTTCACTGAAAAATCGACACGGAACATCTGCGTAAAGACTAAAATAGAGTACTAAATTTGTCCATTTCGACAATGTGGCTTTCGAGGTCCATAGCTTTAAAATAAATAATCGCAGTATGTTTTCGATACTTTTGTTGGATGCCCAGGGGCCCAATTAATCTAGAACGATTTACTTCCGTGAGCTGCCATGTCCTGTGAGTTAAAATTAGTGTTTTTTCAAAAACAGTTTCCGTCTGTAGGGGGGGGGTGTTAATTTTACGACGTCGTGTAATTTTGGATATTCTGAGAACAGATTCGGAACCGCAAGAAAAAACTATAAGACTCATTAAGGCTCGTTAACCGATCACTTTCCACTTGAACAAGGGGAGAGGGGCCGCCTTTGACAGGGATGCATTAGTTAGTACTGACTGAAAGGACGGCTGTAAATAAGGATTAACCAAACAGAATCAAAGACATATCATCAGTCAAATTCAAAGTACGTACTTTTAATCCTCTTTTAAAAAGCTGAAGCGCTGTGGTCTTTTGAGCATAAAAATGGCCAGTTTTTGATACTTACCCCCCATAAGTTATAATTTAAAATTGGCCATAGAAAATTATAGTCGAGTTGCTATAGCGTCTAAACCATTGGCCAGTAAGGTTCTTGGGCGATTCTATTTCTCAGTAATTTTTCAGGAATTAAAAGTTTGACAACGCCCGATGTGGTACGCTAACCCACGTCTTCGTTGTTTTTAGTAGAAAAATCTTGATTTTTAGGTCGTTTAAGAAAGTGTAGTAAACATTATATGGAATGTTAACATTGATACGCTATACACTGCTCTTTCTTGCTTGTAGTCAAGTATCACAAGTTTAATTTTCTTTTATTTTTATACTCAATTTCTTACAGAAAAGTTTGTGGTAAAAAAGAGTACTTTTCTCTATTCGCCTTTCTTTATATATGACTGAAAACCGCCTCAAGCTATCGTTCGAACTATTGCAGCCAATCAGCCATCGGCCTCGGAGGTCTCCAATTTCTTTCAGCCCACCTACGAGGTTAGAACTCTCATAGATGGTTCGATTTCCGACTTTTCTGTTTTGACCTCCCTT
>SCLF01139081.1:0-10500 GCA_004367975.1 Mesochordaeus erythrocephalus
ATAATTAGTACAGTACAGTTATTGGTACCTTCTATTCTGGTCCATTAAAAGACTCGACAGTTAATGGTAGAACATAACGGCGCCTATGAATTTAACGTGCCTATGTGGATTTAACAAAACAAAAAATGGACGCTATGAGTATCGAACCCGGTACTCTACTCACCAAAATACACTTCTGGACTCATTGGGAGAGTAAGGAGAGAGATATAATATATTCTAACCGAACTCATAACGGCCATTTTTTTGTTAAAACTTACGAATTACCTATTCCACACAACAAAGTATGCTTCTGCGCATCATACTCAATACGCAAGTGGAGGCTCCTTTTGGGATATAGTATTAACGAAATGCGTAGATAGAATAAAGCGAGATTTTGTGCCGAGGTGAGAGGAGATGAGGCGAACAATATAGGTAAACACGGCACCAAATTAATCCCAAATTTGCGTTTGGTGGAATACGCCCACTGCTGGTACAGTGGTAGAGGGAGGTGAGCGGAAGAATATGAGATATAAAAGTACAAATTCTGATAAAGTAGTCGATAGTCATACGAAATAATATTAGAGTGCGTAGGCGGATATTGCAAATAAGCCCATAATTATATACAATATCGCAGTTAGTATACCTATAAGGTCAATAATGACCTGATTTGACCGCAAAAAGCTTGAATGTTAGTAAATATATCCCAAATGCCCGCTGTGTGGACTTTTTTGGTGCGATTTGGTAGATGCAGCAGTGGGCGGAGACGGGAGTTTACTGAGACTCCTGGAAGAAGATGAAAATAAAGGTAATTGTTATTATATACCAGTGCTTTGCCCGATAAATATCATTACTACTTATCATTATTAGAAGACTTATAACTTATTAACTCGTAGGCTTACTATGGTGCACATCGTATCACACACCTATATTTATTGAAAATAAGGCTTCAGCTTCCATCCGGTACCGTGACCGGTAAGTTGTGATTTCAGAGCGGTGTGGTGCACACGAAAATCAATTTATGGTATTTGTTTTTGGGCAGAATGAAAACTGAGAGAATTTGGGGTATATACATACGTCGGACCTTGACATAACGTTGTACACATTATGCTATGACTTCACAACTGTAACGGTGAATATCAGATAATATAGTATATAACATATAATATTTAACCTGTGTAGATATATGTTCGGAAAAAATTGATCAAGTTGGTCAAAGTGATGTCCGAGAAGGCTCACCAGGGGCCAGTACAGCTGGGATCATTCTGCGGGTGACACTCTTGGCAATCGGGGTACTAAATAAGGTTATTAGAACAACATATGGAACATTTGCTATGCGAGGAACTTATGTTAAGCACATAAGGCCCATATAGGCCCATATAGGCCGTATAGGCCCATATTAAAAGTATAAGCTCATTAGTTTCGGTTCATCACGTGCGGGCTAAAATTATTCAGATCTCAAAAAGTACTCACAATATATATATCATACAATGGAGCAGACAACAATGCTATACTATGAATTGAATAGGCTTGGCAGTTATGAATAAGATTGGCATTGATCTGACAATATGATAAGGACAAAACAACAAATAGATACAAGGAGGGAGAATATATGTGCAACATTTAGAGGATAAGTAAAAGTAACATTTAGGTGGAGGCAAATTATTTTGATGTTGGTGGGGGTTCGTGGAAAACGTCTAATTGGCCAGGGATAAACTATTTGAGGAGATTGGCAGTTTATGGCAAATTTACATATATAGAACATCAGAGGTTAAATAAATATTCCGAATCACAATACACAAAAGTACGACAGTATTAATTGAGCTTAGTGAAACAAATCAGAAGCGGGTAATAAGTAAATATATTTGGGCTAACATTTTTAGGCAATAAAATTATCAATATATTTTTAAAAAAAGTACAAACATAGTCAGAATATTCAATATCTTACATTTTAGTAATATACAATACCAAAAAATACCACACTAGTCCTTTCATTGACAATACCAACCTTAAATCAAACATAACATTACAGTAAATCTGACACAAAATAGAAACTGATAAATTAGCACAAAAATATCAACCTAACACTATAATTAACAATAGAATTTTTTACTGAAAGTAACAATTAGATGCAAGACAAATATTATACTGGAAAATACTAAATAGATGGATACTGTTGGCAACAACTAACCTTTCCATATACAAGGTAATTCTTAACATATATAGTTAAAAATAACAATAAAAGTTTTACTGAATAAGTGTCATTTGTAATTGTTATTTGAAACAGAATATAATTCTATGGGATAATAAGATACGTTATTCAGTTTTGGTTAAGAAGGTTGCTTACATTTACAATCAAGGCACAGATCTTTTATCAACATTTAACTATTCAATAAGGTCAGTTTAAATATGCTAGAAATTATCCCCCATCATATTTTGTTGAGCTCTCGTTGGGCTAATATGGATCTAAGTATAAAACCAGAATTTATATGTTGAACTGTTAATGCGTAATGAGGATGTTATATCTCCCTTATAGTAGTCAGTATGAAACACCGTTTTACAACTATGAATTATACATCTACAACTAAAATTGGTTTCGTTTTCTCCGAACTAATGAACCATAAAGTCAATTTAATTGACGTTGCACAACCTGAATTTTGAATTAGTTTTTAAGAGAACGTTATTAATTTGGGTTATGGATTATGAACATATATTCTCTGAAATAGACCCTATGATACCGGAGCAGGATAACACGATTATGGACGAGGATGAAATATTACGTTCGGCACATGAAAATGATGACACTGAAGAATTTGGTTCGATGGAAGGGAGTGAGAGAGAGTATACAGATTTCGATTTTGGGGATGAAAGTAAAACGCTTGGAGATGAAAAACCATCATCATCATCACTGCGAAAAAGGAAAAAAGGAAGAAAAAATAACGCGGACAGTAAACGATCAAAGGTCGATAATGACGACAACTCAGATTCAACATCCAAAAAACATAGCAAATCCTTCACCACCACTACGGGAACGAAAAAACGATATAAAAAATCTGCACAAGAAAGACGTAAAACGCAAGTCAAAAAGGTACCAAACATTCGAAAAGACACATCGCGTGGGTTTATAATTAATATTGCTGACAATGAGCTTGCTTTATGGACGTTAAGTCATGAAAGAATTACAGATAATATAGGACTTGATGGGGAACAGGATCTATCTGACGAATTTAAGCACGTAACATTTAGACATACTAATTCTAGATCTGAAATTATAAAAAAACTATCTGTATATGGATATAGTGAGTCAAAGGATTATAGCATTGCAGCAGGTACTATTCCAGCACACTGGGATCAATCTATGATACCATTTGTGGTCACATTTAAATCGATAAAATATGCCTTAATTTCTTCATATTTTCTCCACGAGGAGTACACCTCATGGAGTTTTTGGTTCTGTTTAGCCAGAACAATTTTCTGCAGTGCTATGATGACATCACCTAAGGGTAGATATAATGAATATTTATTTTCTATTGATAAATATGAAAAATACAATTATATAATGTTACGCTGCTTTAAATTATGGAAAGCTCAAAAAACCCATATGGCGGATAAAGATTTCTCCAAAGGAATTCGTGACAAAGCATACGCTATGCTTAAAGAAGATAGTCTGATATCAGGAAGACGTTATGGAAAAGTGTTAATATACAATCTACCAAATCATCATAATGGTGTGCTGCATGCCTTCAAAGCAAGTAACAAATGGTTATGTCCTGGGGAGGTCGTTTGGCAGACATGGCTTAAGGCGTACAAAGACAGACGTGTGTTGCTCCTAAATGTCACAGGTCGTCCCTTATGTTACACAAGAACACCAGATTTTGAACATTTAAAGGCCGAACAGGCAAAACATGACCAATCTTGGAAGAACGAACTGTTTAAACGTAAAAATGATGTAAACTATAAGATACGAATGAAGCGTATAAATTGGCACACGCGCAGTGCATACTGCATGAGCAAAGCAGTCTACAAGTCACCAACAAGATTAGCAACCATCCAAAGTCGTTACGAACAGTTGTTAAACTATAAGACATGGTTCAAATTCTCAAATACAGAACAGGTGCGATACATGTGCGAGTCCGAAAACCTCAAAAATGCCATGACGGCCTTCCGCATGATCCAGCCTATGACGTTGGCAGAGCAGCGGAAGGCCTTCCTCTGGTCCAGGGCAATCGGGAGACTTAATGTCGAGGCCCTGGACCTGCTGAGATGCATAGATCTCACAATATCGGAAACAATAGACGATATGGGGAATGTTTTTTGTGCCCAAAAAGAGCTTCAAGAAATGATCAATTTAAACACACTCTACAGGATGGAAGAATTAAGCTTGTCAATTGCAGTGATACAAGGGCAGATTGCCATGATGGGAAGAGATTTTTATCATGGACGGAATGAATCCCAGAAAGAATTATTAATGACCTTGGGACAATCACCAGAACCTAAAGACATCGCCAAGCTCATTGCACAGTTAGAAAATCATCAGAAAAACCTTGCATTATGCCAAACAGAATTCAAGGACGAATCAAGGACCATCACGGAGTATTCCATATGGAATCATGATAATATTACATTTAGCTGCCAGTCTAAGTTTTCGACATATGTTATGTCCAAAAATACAATTTTGGATATTAACAGTAATACAATCTGTTTGAAATTAAAACAGTCTAAACTTTATGTAGACGCAAAACATAATCTAAGCTTGGAAACTCTGGGAAACAAGGACTGTAATGTTAAAGCACATGACACAATAACAAATATTAGTACCAATTCTGTCGACGTCTTGAGTTCCGGAGGTTCGGGGGTTATAGTAGACAATACTAATGTCGGAAAGAATAGAATAGTTCCTATAGATAATATTGTCGGACTCACACCCATACGTGGACAATCATCGGATTGTGATCCCTATGCACAATTGGAATCAACTAATATTAACTTTGGAACTAAAAACAATTTATACTCTGAAAGTAATACATCTTCAAATTTACCAACTATTTACGATGCCTCATTTTTAGGGGAATCTGTGGACACTACATTTGAATTACCAATATATAAGCTTAAAAAATTAAAAACCACAAAAAATAGGTCTAAAATTTCGGATATGCCCACGTTATCACTAATTGACAATAATACGAATTTATCAATGAAACAGGAAATTGAAAGAATTGAAAAATCACGCTCCATTGAAATTAGCCGTTCATCATATAATGATGCGTTGGAGGATTTGGAAGCTTTGGATAAGTCCTACCCCTGTATTCCGGAAGTAAATAGTTTAGAAAATGCCAACCGAAACCAGCCTAGCAAAACGGGATGTATACCAGTTAAAGTTTTGAAAAATTCTGGGAAAAATATAGATAATAAAAGGAAAATCGCTAAAGCTTTAATGTACAAAAAATATTCGGTGGATGAGGACTTATTATGGTGTTTAGTCGAGGCTTCTAGCGTTAGAGATATGGATATTCCGGGAGGTGAAATAATTGAATTAGGAAGCAACCGAAAAGTACTAAACGCTATACTAATAGACAATTTTTCTTGGCGACCTGGGGACGGTGGTGTAATATATGACAGCAATAAATATGGGCACAAAAGGATTAAAATCAATTCAGACATCAGTAGGGCAAAATGGTTTTCATGGGTTTATAATCATACTATGCCTGTAATCTATACTCTTCGATGCATAGTAGATGTATCACCGAAAATAGACGGCTTAGCGCATATTGATGAGTCATTATATATTATTACTAAATTAAAAATGTTAGTTCATAACAAACAGAATGTTGAATATCTCACAAGAATCATCACATCTGAGAAAATACTTAAAAATGCCTGTCCACATATAAGTAGAGACCTATTTTGGATCGTGGAGGATATTATGTATAAGCTTATAATTAAATTGTCCCTTAACCCCGGAATTCTTAACGTTAAGCAAATTAGGAATAGAATTGTTAGTGATATTAACACTATCGACTGTGGCATGAAAAGCGATAACACATTAAGTTTAAGCAAACTTCCATTATACAGCCAACTACCCCTAGAGCGTCCACTTCTATCGCCTCAAACGAATATACAGAAAGAAATAGTGGATCAAGTCATCGTTCCAGACGTAATAACACAAAGTAGATCCAACATGGTCCTACGCAAGCCAGTCAATGAACTCCCACGTATGCAATATAATGGTAATATTAACTTCAGTAATGACCCGCACGTTGATGTAGAACAGGACTATGATAATGAAGTAGATTATCAAAGCCGTATATACATTGGAGAAGTGCCGCCTATGGGTGACATTGACTTCATCATGGACCGTGAGGTTACTAAACAAATGATGTCACCAAAACATCATTTGGCTAATAATTCGGATAAAATAATAATTGAATTTAAACCTGATAGTGTATACATAGGTAAAACTAACATAAAAAATATTAAGTTTTTCAAGGACTATAAAATTGAGGAAAACTTCGTAGATAGTGGGCAAATTGTTGATGAATGGAAGTCACCTTTACCAAACATTCCTAAGCTTGAATTTAAACTAAGCAACAGGGCAATATTTCAATCACAGATGTTGCCTTGTTTGAATGAAGCATATGTTATTTTAAACAATGAGAAAATTCCTATACCCCCAGCTAAAAAACACATATTTAAGGACAAAAATATTAAAACTAATTTTAAAATTATTTATGTAAATATAAATAGGCCCATACAGCTAAAATTACAAAAACTTATAGATAATTATCCCGAAGTAGATATTTTTTTACTCTCGGAGTTGGAAACGTATGACTATGAGCTTAAAGATGGGCTTGTAATTCCGTTGGGTTACGGATATGTTGCACACGATTTTATTACAGTAAGGAATAAAAATATGATTCTCAGTATGGTGGTTTATAAAAATAAGCATAAAAACAATATAAAACAGGTAAATATGCGCCCGCCCTTTACTACTATAAATCTTAAAATTGATAAAAAAACAATAAATCTCGCGGTTTTTTACAGGCCTATTGAGGGCTCTGCGAAGTGGGGTAGTATTCATGGCGAAAAAATATTTGTTGAAAATCTGCAACTTTTAATTAAAAAACAATATAAAATACCCGCAATTATCGCAGGAGATCTCAATGGCAACATTGATAGAGCGAGAAAACAAAATTATATTAATATTTTAGATAAACCTACGTTCATTAAGTTAACAAAAAATCATAAAAAATGTGCGTCGAAAATTGACATTTTTCTGACAAAAAACATGGAAGCCAGTTATGAACAATTTAGTGGAAAAATTGAAATAGGAAATGACGGTCACGAAATTATATTAGTCACTTTAAAAATTATTAACACTGAAACTATTGGATTTCTAGAATTTGATAAAAGACCTCAATTAGATAAAAAACTATTTAGATTATTAGCGGGGTCCTTGCTTGAACATCTTAAGATTAAATTGGAAAAATATACTAGATATGACAACATTGGTTTGACCAATGATATGAATTCTGGCGAAAATACTATAAATGGCAACCTGATAAAGTATGACAGAGTTTATAGTTCTGACTATTTGTTTGAGTTCATTCAGAATTTGGCATGCTTGTTACAGCCCATTACGTCAACTAAAATACCAATATACACTAACCCTAAGTTTATCAGCAATGAAGCAAGGCAATTAAAAAATATTTTGCATAGCCTAAACAGGACTATAATATCTACGGATAATTTAACTCATAAAAATACTATAGCCAAAACTATAAAATTAATTGATAAACTTACTAATAATAGATATTTCAGGGATAAAAGAATTTTCTATGCTAAAACATCAAATGTAGAATTTTTTAATGATATGGACTTATTTAAGCTAAATAAAAAAATAAACCCTAAGGATAGATTAAATGCAGGATTATCTGAACAATACAATGAAAATGAACTGGCGGATAGACTTATGAGCCTTACATTAGGGATAATTAAACATACTGAGAACTATATTCCAACCTTTGATATAACGGCATATTTGCCAGAACTCAATGAAAGTGAAAAATTTTGCTTTGAACAACATTTAGCCAGTCGTGAGACTTATGACAGAGACTGTAAAACGTTCGAACAGTGCCTTAGATCGTTACGACCTAAAACTAGAGGCCTAAACAGTAGCTCCAATGGAGAGATTTTCAACTCTTTACCAGTTGAGTTTAAAGATTTACTATATAATGCAATTAGCAACTATTTATATAAGGGAGTTTTTGCCGACAGGTTTCTAAAGAGTAAATTTATTGCAATACTTAAGCCCGGAAATATACAAGATATAAAAAATCGCAGATTTTTATCAATCGGAGTACCGGAACAACAATTGCTCATGAAAATTGTCGCAACCAGTTTTCAAAAGTTTTGCGAAAACCTGAATATTTTTAGCGATCTGCAATTTGGCTTCCGTAAACATTTAGGCTGCGACATGGCGGTAAGCAATTTAATTTACTCTTTATCAACTATAAACAAAAAATCGGTAATTCTGATAGTGTCTATCGATCTAAGCAGTGCATTTAACTGCGTGGATCATAATCTCATAAAAAAAATTCTGTATAAACTATGCAAAAAACATACTATGCTTTTTTTTGAATCAGTTTTACGAAATCGGTCCGGACAATTAATAAGCAATGGTAAAACGTCTAAAACATTTAAGATTCCCCCTGTAGGAGTTATGCAGGGGGAACCAACCAGCCCTATCTTTTTTAATTTAGTTATTAACGGGTTTATAAATTATGTAACTAATAAATCTGGAAAAAATAATTTAAACACTGGCAATATGGCGCAGTGTTATGCTGATGACAGCATAATTGCGATCTGGGATACTAATGTCAATAATATTATTCCAAAATTAAACATTATGTTAGAAAAAACAGCAATTTTCATGCGTAATTGTGGATTCCTCATCAATAATGATAAGACTCGGATCATGGTATGCGGAGATGTGAATAAACGTAAACAATTTTCAGCTGAAATAAACACATGCATCGGAAAACTCACACTATGCAAAGAATTAAAATTATTAGGCTTAAGAATAGATGAAAATTTAAAATATGAGCCACAATATAAACACATAATACAAAAAATGCGAAATCAAATCTTTACAATAAAAAATTTAAAAAATCTAGGCACTAAAAAACAAGTTTTAAAAATAGCATTTGCGTGTAGTGCGGGTTTATATACGTATGGCCTAGGAATACAACCCCTTTGGACAAAAAGTAAATATATTAAATTACAAACCATTCTAAATGAGCAAATTAGAAATATTCTAGAAATAAAATGTATAAACAAGAAGCTTATTTCGCAAAAAGACCTCCTTAGGTTAGCTGAATGGTGCCCCATAAATATAATACATAAAAAATTAGGTTTAAGCACTATAAATAGAATTGCCAGAAATAAAAGCCCTAAAAAATTGTACTCTATAATCTGTAAACTGATAAAATATAATGATTCTAGCTTTTATGAAGGAGAATTGGTAATTTCAAACTTAAGTTAAAACTTGGCAAAAGAATACCAAATATGCTAAAAAATTCATCTGAAAGTGCTAAGTTAACTAATGAAAACAAAGTATTTCCGGCAGTTCATCATGTATGGTTCAATGAGCTTCCGGTTTTTATACGTGAATGTTTTGGAACAAAAATGTTTGATGTGCAGATGGCCATACATATGTCTAGCTTATGTTATCATAGATTGACGCTAACCACTAAAACTTTTTCCTTCTGTAAGAATAAAATTAATTTAAACCAGCAAAAAATTAACATTATGGCAGAAAATATTATCAGTCTCATGAGCAGTCAAGTTTCACTGGAAACTATAATGTCACTTGACACCAACATGATCCGAGTCTTGGCAGATCTTGCCCCTTTCTACGCTCCAAGTTATTGTGATCTTCTGGATGGAGTTTATGATGATTAAATAGTAAATTTTATGCGCAAACTTTAATACAAAATACGAGAATTAAAAATATGATTATTAACATGAAGTATATAAGATGAATATTAAGTTAATTTGTTTTGGGACCACTGAGACAACGATAAGCTAAGAGTATGTATAGGATAAGTTAACAATATGATAGGAAGTCAGAAAACTGGTCTATGTGAATATGAATCTGTATTAGGCCTAATGGTCTTGAGGGATGTTACAAATGCTGATGGGGGGTTATAAATTATAAATTATAAAGTATAAAATATAAAATTCATAAATATAAATATTAACATAAAGAATTTAATATTTAAGCCGTTATTTCGAGTCGAACAAGGAGAGATAGGAGAAGATAGAGTTTTACGCTATGTTATGATGTAAACTCAACCGTGGAATACGGTTTGGACGAAGATACAGAACTGCCTTACATTGTTTTAAAAAGTTAAAATATTGGAGATAATTTCTGTAATGCTTAATACCAGGGGATATTATGTTCATTTTAAACCCCAAATATATTAATGACTATATATTTAATTTATGGACCATTGCTAAAATAAT
>SCLF01139082.1:0-18491 GCA_004367975.1 Mesochordaeus erythrocephalus
TTCAGCTTCCATCCAATCGAGTTGAGACCCTTCATACCCCCCCCCCCCTAAAATTTAACGCCGCACTGTTTTTAAATATTTTTTTAGGTACTGTGACCGGAATTACTAACTCGTTGTGTAGTTATAGCCGCTAGATGTAAAAAATGTGATTTCGGGCACTATCTCCGATTGACTAGAAAGTGGGCTTATTCGACGCGCCATAATTGTTAATACCCCCCGAATTCTTAACACATGACCTAGTTATAGCCCAAAAATGGGATTTCTAAAGTAATTTCCCAGTAAGTTCCTTCCCATAGACTTTGGTGACAGTTGTAAATCTATAGGTATCAGAGGAAATATCCATAAGGTTCCTTCCTGAGAAGCCTTGGAGACTTTGGAGACTTCGGAGACAAAAACCAATATCAGATTCGAGATCTGAGAACCTGATTTACCCCTATAGCAGCAAATTATCAAAAAACATTAATTCATTTGCTGTTTTTGATGCTGTGTGCAAATGTGCACAAAATACTATCAACAAAATACTCCTAGGGAGTTAAGTTCTAAAAAAAATTGTTCGTTGACAGTGACTCCACAATTCAAGTAGGCGGCGTGACGAGGGTTTCTTTCGATTCGACAAAGATTCTGCTCTGATAAGAAAATTGTGAAACAAAACGTGATTTTTAGTTACGAGATTTGCGGAATAATACATTTGTTAAGAAAACGAAGTTTGTACTGCCGTTCAAGAGAAATCATTACATAATATACCGTAACACGTATTTCCATTAATCTGTATTACGTAATAGATATTAGGCGTCATATATGTCGGATAAAGTTAGACATTCTAGTCCTAGTTCCTCATCAACGCAGCTCGTGTTTTCTAGTTAACAGTCACGCAGCGGACTTTAGAGTAACAGTCACGCAGCGAGTGATCACAGTTGTGACACCACGAAATATGAAATATTTTACAGAAACTTTAGTACGGAAATTAACTATCGATATATTATATATCGAGAAAATACCCGATATCATTTTAGTCACTCTGCAGTGGGTCTGATAGAGTTTTTCTGGCGGTTTCGAATCTGTTTTCACATGTCCAAAACTATACTCCTTCGTACAGTTAGCCAACAAAAACCCCTATTGTGAAGTCTTAAATTACCATAACTGGAGAAGAATCAACTTTCGCACTTTTCGTAATGAAGCCAAACTCAATAACATATCAAATTTTAAGGGTATTTGATAGATTTTCTCAGACCCGTTATGTGGAGTTGTCGAATTTAAGAACAAACTGTCATTCATTCGCTCGAAAGTGGGCTTATTCGACGCGTCATGACTCAAGCTTCAATTCTTCTCATAGGACAGACCTCGAATTCTTAATACGTGACCCGTTATAGACCAAAAATGGACCGAAAAAGGTAGAAATTTTCAAAAAGTTACAAAATCACGAATTTTTCACTTTTCGACTTTATTATGATTTATAAAACATGTCAAGATCGCAAATTATGTTCACTATAATTCGACTCGAAACAACTGCGTTAAAACTATATTTCAGGACGGTTAAAGTCAACTATATTCGACTAATTTTTGTCTTTAGTGGGGGTTAACTGTATGAAGAAGTATAACTGTGGACATTCTGAAAACAGATTCGGAACCGCCAGAAAAACTATCAGACCGACTAAGTCTCGTTAAACGACCTTTTGTAACTTGGACCCGGGGCACTTTTGACACATGTGTGTCATGAAGCGAATGCCACGTGGCATACCATTTCCAGTTTTACCTGTAGAAGACGTTTTTTCAAGACAGTAGTACGCCGCAATAACCAGGAGTTTTAATAACAGGTCTAAATTATTTCATAGCCCACAAACAGTTTTTGACGAATATATACATTTCTAGACAACTTAAGTTTTATTTTGCGTTTGGTATTAAAATATAACTTACGACCGAGAAAATGGCCTTGAAAGTTTACAATGAACTCAAAAGAGATATTTTCAAAAGAGAAACAAAACTAGATTTGCAATAAGTAAAATTTTCGGGAAAATTAACAAAACTGCCTGAAATGAAGCAGGTGTGGTATCGACTGGCTAAAAGGCTGTATTCGCCTCAGTTATAAACGTATAAAGTAAATAATAATAAATTTGATGTATTAACCTATATCCACACAAGCCTCAATTAGGAAGTAGAACGAAGTTTGTAAATCGGTGGTTGTTATAAGTAGGTTAACTTGTTGAGTTCAACTTTTGTTCCGTTTCTGTTAAAAGAAACCTTTGTTCCTTTGTTTAATACGGTTTAGTACGAAAAAACAATGAAAACAATCTAGAACTTCTTAATGGGAGTCTGCAAATGGTGAAAGCTTTCCATCTTATCATATAAACAGTAAACCAGCATTTCAATATAAATGTCAAATTAACTCTCTGCACATGTGTCAAAGTCAGCCCCCCTTAGGGGGTCCATTCAGCAAGAGATTTTTCAACGAGACCTAGGGGTCTGATAGAGTTTTTTCTTGCGATTTTTTCATCTCATTACAGTATGTCCAAAATTATACTACTTCATACAGTTAACCCCCTCGGTCATACGAGAAGAACATAAGGGGTCTATGTGAAAATCTATAAAATACCCTTAAAATTTGATATGTTATAGTTTTACGATCAAATTTTTACATTACGAAAAGTGCGTACAATTGATTCTTCTCAGGTTATGGTAATTTTAATAAGCGAAATAGGGGTTTTGGGGGGTTAACTGTACGAAGGAGTATAATTTTGGACATACTGTAATGAGATGGAAAAACTCTATCAGACCCCTGGGTCTCGTTAAAAAATCTGACTGAATGGACCCCTAAGGGGGGGCGACTTTGACACATGTGCCTCTGGGCAAGATTCCCTTCCGAGACGATGATTCAAGTCCTATACTTTCGATTATTTATCCAAGGCCTCAATACCAAATAGTTATTTTTAACCCTCTGGGCAAAGTGTGGAGAGAAATGGTCTTTTCGCCACTTTTATGGCTACAGATTTTGGTGCATAATCCCTAGGTTTGTCTTACTGTCTTCCAATCTGACTTTCAATGGACTGCATTTCGTCTATTTTATGAGATTCCTCAAATTTACGTCGCTATTTCGAGGACTTTTTCTATTTGAATAGATCTTCGAATTCGATCGACGGAGTATTAATATTTTTAACCAATCAGTTGCCAGTCGATGACTAATCAAAACACGTTACAGCATTAGAGGGTATGGCAAGCTGCAGATAAAACCCAAAGTCTAAAAAGTTAGATAATCAGAGAATGTAAAATCAGGAGGTCGGGGTACGCGAACAAAAATGTTTTCCATTTTTTTGGGGGATTTTAGCGGTACGAGGGATAGGTACATTTTTCGCCAGAGGGCTAAATATCAAGAAAATAGATATATCTTATTTTTCTATTTTTACAACTTTGTTTTTAAATATATTCGAATTCCCTTTAGATGGGTCATTTAAATAAAATTGTTAATATTTTATTCAAAACCGTATGAATCGCGAATGTAAAGGAAAAATAGATGCTGACATTATAATAAAATAGCTTTATATTCACGACTAATACGGTATTTACGGTATATTAATTCCTACATTATTTGCACATCTTCAACAACTAATGAAGAGCAATAAATCAAAATTGTCTATATAAATATAATGTGTTATGTTAGTATTAAATTTAGAGAAAAAAACGTAATGTATTATTTACGTCTTTTTTAAATTTCGACCTTTTTTCATTCTCATTTTGAATATAATTGTGAAAATAAACAACGATAAAGGGCGGAGATGTAACTTCCAGAGTGACTCGAATGATAAAAATTATTTATTGGCTCGATAACTGGGTGATAACAGACGTCACGGGTTACATAAGGTCGTATATAAAAGTAATCATTTCGTGTACATCGTTTATACGTTAAATTATTATCTGGAGTTATTACCCATGAGTGGTTGGCATGGATCGTCATACCTAAATACTAAGATTATCAAAGCAGGCACACCCATACCCCTTAAAGTGGGAACTGATAACTTAACCGGCTTAGTGTTTTTGATAGTTTTTTTCCTGCGGTTCCGAATCTGTTCTCAGAATATATATTATACGGCGTCGTATAGTTAAACCCTAAAGACAGGCCGTGAAAAAGATCTTTTTTTATAATGGGGAATAAATTATTCCCTATTAGGGGCGGGGAGAGATCAACCTATCTATTCGGCAAAAGGAGCTGCTTTCCTTTCGATATGCAACCCAGAAATATCGGACGTACTTGCTAGGGAAAAGATTCACTGAGCGAACTGACTGTGCAAGTCTAAGTTGGGCTCGGAAAGTTAGCCCTAATAAACAGAAACTTGCAAGATGGCTGGTGGAGATGTCTGATTTTGAATACGATGTTGAACTCGTACAGTCAAGTTAAATGGTAATCTCAGACGCCCTATCTGGATTATCGGGAAGACAGGTTAATGTTATAACGAGAATTAGAAGTTAATGGGCATATGTGTGCCGAAATACAGTTAAGGACTTGAGGAAAAAGCATGACTGACCTTGTAGTGCGGAGATGCGATTTGTGCCAAAAAATGAAACCGAATCTTCATCCACGTCGCTTATCTTCTGTCCCTATAGATACGCTGATTGCATCATATAAATAACTCGTACTCGACCTAAGTGGTCCATTTCGTATAACTAACAGATACAACCGGTATCTTCTGGTGGCAATCGAGCTTATTTCGTTTATCGAACTAACAATATACCTACCGTACAGCAACACACTGTGTAATGCCGAATATGTAATGCCAAATCCCAGTGTCATCCCTAGGCCCATGAACCACATGAAGAAGACTGCTTGCGAGTCATAGTTTCATGTTGAAAAAATGATACTCATTGATAAGTATTCAATGATCAATAATCCTCCGGGTTAGATAATGTAGTCAATAAGAGTAACACTTTGTAAACCCCGTGGGGACAAGTGATATCACACTACTAAAGACAAATCTTTAGTTGTTCCTCTATATTTATTATAAAATAAGCGTGGGCGGAACAGTGCTAGTTTGCCCCCACCTGGAAGCTAGCCGGTGGTTGGCCATTAGAGTTTTGAAAAGAATCGCATAGGACGAAAAATAAATTAGAAGTATTTTGAGAATTATACGCTACACGAATAACAATAGTAACACTGCACGATCTGGCACGGCAACATACGATTACGATATAGCCTATATACGATCTGGCAGGATTACATACTGCAATATACAGTAACATACGATATACATAAGATTACGATATACCTTATACACGATCTGGCACGGTAACATACGATAACGAATATATTTCATCAACGTAACGTTTGCGGTTACGTAATATGTCGAATTTTGGGCTATAACTAGGTCATGTGTTAAGAATTCGAGGTCAATCCTTTGAAAAGAATTGAAGTTGTAGTCATGGCGCGTCGAATAACCAATCGGAAATACTTAACGAAATCATTTTTTTATTTCTAGTGACTATAACTACATAACGGTTAGGAATTCGGGTCGATCACATGAGATGAAATGTAGTTAGTCCAATTTCGGGGGAAATCGGGCACTTTAAAATATTGTGAAATTTTAAAATTTCCATAACATGAGCAAAAAACATGTTAAGCACTTTTCTCCCCGAAGTATGTTCACCAAAAATTCCACTCGAAACAACCGCGCAAAAACTAAAGTTTAGGACGCTCAAAGTCAATTTTGTCCATTTCGACAATATGATTTTGAGGTCCAAAGCTTTAAAACAAATTATCAGAGTATGTTTTCGATACTTTTATTGGATTCCCTTACGTACACTTAATCTAGTACAATTTAACTGCCATACCCCACCAGTTGAAACGCGTTGTCTTTAGGGGGGATTAACTATACCACGCCGTATAATTTTGCATATTCCGAGAACAGGTTCGGAAACGCTCGAAAAAACTATAAGACTCACTAAGGCCGGTTAACCTATCAGTTCCTACTTTTAGGGGTGGCGCTATATTTAAAGGGGTGTAGCAGCTAATAAGAAACATATTAGGGATTATTTGAGGGCCAAGCTATCACTTATTATTCACAATAACTGCCGACATAAATGCTACGACGATAAACCTGTACCCACGATATAAATTCTAGCTTTTTGGTCATTTGCAGTGACAGAACAATGGCTCATTATTAATTTTATTCTAAATTAATAATAATATTTTTTAATAATTTATTTTATTAATTCAATTTTAAATATCATCTGCATATTTTATAAAACCTATTTTAAAGTGACTTCAAGAGATATACAAATTAAAGTGTTCGCCGTCTTTCCTCATTATATTTCCTTGGGGAATTTATCAATAAGCGCGAAGATGTCATATTGACGCTAATGAGAATTTCTATTGTGACAAATATATTACCCTTAATACCCTTAAGGTTGGTTCTGAAAAGTTTGAGTTAGAGTGAAATTAAACTCTTAGATGTCAGGTAGGTTAACGTAATTTAATATTTTTAATCCAACAAACTGAATGAGGTCGAAAACAATTTATCACGCAGCTTGACGGCGCCCCACTGCTTTCTTTCTACATAATAATAATGCCACTGAAGCCCATTCAATTTTTTTTTTTTCAATTTAAGACTTGGCAAACTATAATGTTTAGAGAAAGCAGTATCTAACTTGGAATTGTTGATTTAAATATATTTTTGGTGTTATTTGGTGAATACCAGAAAAATGAAGTTTCTGTATTGCCATAATAAACAAAACCAAAAAAAATACCAAGAAGTAAAATAGTTGTGTTATTTTTACTGGTCACTAAAAATCACCGAAAACAATAAAATTTAACAAAATCAGATACTTTTGTTAAATTTTATTGTTTTCGGTGATTTTTAGTGACCAGTAAAAATAACACAAATATTTTACTTCTTGGTATTTTTTTTGGTTTTGTCCGATTATTTTCCATTTAATCTTTTTTTTTAATTTAAGACTGGGCGAAAGGCAATATTCAGAGAAACCAGTATCTGATTTGGGATGGTTGATCTAAAATGACGCGCTGCATTTTATTTCATATTTTATTGTTATCCGGAAGGCGCAGTTTCGAGATCGTTCATGAATTATGCAATATTGTTGAAGCTGAGAAAGCACTTACCGAACTTCACGATGATTTAGATGACGATGATGATGGCACGGTTTCCACAAAAGGATCATTTCTACATAATAAATATATAATACATTTAATATATTATACTTTTTTATATAATAAATTTAATAGACAAATTGATATTAAACGTGTCCAAATTAAACAGTTCGTGTTTTTACGGATTCAAATATTGCATTCTTATAAATAAGTTAGTAACGGAAATAAAACTTTTTTTTGTCCAGATTGTTTAACCGTAAAACATTGAAGGGATCAGTGTTAGTTACTAGAGGTTATAAACGTTTGGTTAATATCGCAAATTTTATTGCCATATTTCCAAACTTTTATAACCTCTAGTAACTAACACTGATCCCTTCAATGTTTTACCAATTACCCGTTTTAACGTATTTTTTCAGTATTTCATCGTAATAAGTTCTGATTGGTTAAGTCTCTCTTCATAAGCTACGGTTTTCAAAACTTAGCATTAGTCGATTACCAAATAATTTACATATTTAGTAATCAGATTTCCGGAAAAATGTAAATATCGCAACTTTAGATGAAATTACGTATATCCGGAATATACGTGAAAGACCCCATCAGAAATTGTATTTACGAAGTGAAATATCTATTTTGTTATATATATTATTCATATATTTATATATATATAACAAAATAGATATTTCACTTCCGGCATGACGATAGGATTAGAAGTTATTTGCGAATATCGTAAATACAATTTCTGATGGGGTCTTTCACGTATATTCCGGATATACGTAATTTCATCTAATATTACTATAAAGCCTAAAGTAACGCAATCTAAATGATGGACCTTTTAAATTATTATTTGAGGTTGTATAGATATTGGGAGGAGGTATTTTGCTATAAAGTATTTTACTGAATTGTGATTGGTTCCTGATCCTTATACCGAAATAGCCTACGCGGCTATATATTGGAGCCAACTAAATGAACTTTTATGGTCACTATTATAGTTAACATTATGGGTTTCAATTGGATGTGGGTCGAATATAATTTAAGATCATCTGTCGAAATGACGACCAAGAAAACAATGCGTTCAATAACGAGTATGGTATCTCGTCAGGAAGCATTTCAGCGTTAATAGATGATAGTGATGGAAAAGTATCAGCCGGGGAATTTTTAACATCGTGGAAGAAATCGGTGGTCTACAGCTGGACAGTAAGTTTTAGGTGTCTCACTCATTGCCATATAATAAGTATCACCACAAATATACGATATCCCTCGACCACAAATGCAATAAAAGTATCGAAAACATACTGAGATTATTTGCTTTAAAGATATGGACATCGAAAGTCACATTGCCAAAATGGACACAATTGACCTTGACCCCCACTAACATAGGTTTTTTTTGCAGCTCTTGTGAGTCAAAGTTTTACTGAACATACGTTGGGACCTTGGTCGGGTATCTGCAGCAGTGAAAAATTCGTGATTTTGTCACTTTGAAAATTTGTCCCATTTTTGGCCTATAACTGGGTCACGTGTTAAGAATGTGGTGTCGGTCCTATGAGAACAATTGAAGCTTTAGTCATTACTCGTCGAATAAGACCACTTTCGAGCCAATCCGGAATAGTTCATGAAATCGCAATTTTGACCTAATTTAAAATTTGATATGTTCACAAACAAAGTTTTACATTACCAAAAGTGCGTAAAATTGTTTCCGCTTAAGTTATGGTAATTTTAAAAATATCTAAATTGTACTAGATTAAGTAGACCCCAGGGCATCGAAATTGTTCCTTTTAAAGCTGTGGACCTCGAAACTCACGTTATCGAAAATGGACAAAATTGACCTTTGCCTATACTGAACTTTAGTTTTTACGCAGTTGTTTCGAGTCGAATCTTTAGTGAACATACTTTGGTATATTGGCATGTTTTCTAAATCACTTTTGAAAATTTGCACTATTCCTTGGTCACGTGTTAAGAATTCGGGGTTGGTCCTTTCAAAATCACGAATTTTTCACTTTTTCAATTTGTTATGGTTTAGAAAACATGCCCAGATCTCAAAGTAGGTTCACTAAAAATTCGACTTGAAACTCCGTAAAAACTAAAGTTCAGTATGGGTCAAAGTCAATTTTGTCCATTTTCGACCACGTGAATTTCGAGGTCCATAGGTTTAAAAGAGATAATCGTGGTATTTTTTCGATGCTTTTATTGGATGCCCTGGGGTGTACTTAATCTAGTACAATTTAGAACGGTGAGCACCCATGCCCCAGGAGTTAAACTTGACGTTTTAAAAAAAAGATCTTTCCTGTCCAGACTTTAAGGTGGTTAACTGTATGACGCCGTATAGTTTTGCATGTTCTGAGAACCAATTCGGAACCGCAAGGGAAAACTCTATAAGGCTCACTAGGTCTCGTTCGGCTATCAGTTGCTGCCAGGGGACATAGGGGGTGGGTAGTTTTTACAGGGGTGTAATAAGCCAAAAATGGTTACCGAGAAACTGTAATAATATTCATCTCCAAACCTAGAATATTTCTGTAAGCTCCAATTTTTGCCCGTTTTATGTTAATGGTGTAAGGACTATAGAGTTCGTTTACAATCAAGCTCCTTGTGTCCTTCAGCACCAAATAGAAAAATGAAAAATTCGTGATTTTGTCAGTTTTTGAAAATTGTGTACTTTAGAAATCCCATTTTGGACTATAACTAGGTCATGTGTTAAAAAATTGAGGTCGGTCCTTTGAGACGAATTAAAGCTGGAGTCACGACGCCTCATGACCGTCAGTTCGGTGAGCTGCCACATCCCAGGAGTTAAAATTAACGTTTAAAAAAAATGTATTTTTCACGTTCTGTCTTTAGGGTGGTTAACTGTACGACGCCGTATAATTTTGAATATTATGAGTATAGATTCAGAGGAAAATTGTGGATATAAATATACTTTAATGGCCGTGATTGGACGACGTTTACAAACCCCGTATTTCCCGTTAAGTCCCGTTAATTCTTATTCATGTATTTCTAGCCACAAGACGTAATAGAGTGGCTCAAAACACCCGAGCTTAAGCTGCCACGATCCACGATTGACATTCTAAGTAAACAGGTGAAAGAAAACAACATTTCTGGGAAATGCTTTCCACTTATATCCCATAACGATCAGTTGCTGAAACGAATGGGGGTAAGACAACACTTGGTGCGTCGGAAGTTGATGCTGAAAGCCATGGACGCCATTCTATTTGGCCCACCTGTTTATGATAATTCGGTAAAAGGTAATTTTATCTTTTTTTATCTGTTGGACCCTATATTCATATCACATTCCACCATATGTTTTTTGGAATGGTTTTAACGAACTCAGAAAATTTGACACTAGAGAGCAAGAGATCGGTTAACGAGACTTAGTGGGTCTGATAGAGTTTTTCCTTCTTACCGTTAACCCCCTCTAAAGACAAAAGTGAGTCGAATATAGTTGACTTTGACCGTCCTGAAATATAGTTTTAACGCAGTTGTTCGTAATAAAATCGAAAGTGAAAAATTCGTGATTTGTTCATGTGTAGAAAATTTGTATTTTTTGGCCTATAAGTGGGTTACGAATTCGGGGTTCGTTTCCCACCGCCCCCCTCATAACGGGTCTATGAGAATATCTATCAAATACCCTTAAAATTTGTTATGTTATACGGTTTCGCTTCACGATCATAGCTTTACATTACGAAAAGTGCGTACAATTGATTATTCTCAAGTTATGGTAATTTAATACTTCAGAATAGGGTTTTTTGGGGGTTAACTGTACGAAGGCGTGTAATCTTTGACATTCTGAAAACAGATTCCCAACCGCAAGGAAAAACTCTATCAGACCCACTAAGCACTTCAGAAAGCGGTGTGGTACTCAGGTCACTGCTGTTGCACCATTGTGTGTGAAAATGTGACCCCTTAGTGTGAAAATCATCTAAAAAATTTAATAATTTATGAAATATGGAGATTCGAGAATGTATCGATTCCAGCAGGAAAACCCACAAAACTTTTAAAAAGTTAGCCACTATCAGATTTTGGATTTTTTTGAGTACCGCTTTTTAACCAACATTCAAAACATGACCCGCTTTCCAATTGGTTCATTTATTTATGAAGGACATACATTTAATTTTAGACTTTGCCCTTGCCTTCTTCATTGTAGTCGCACTAGTATCAGTAGTTTCTGTTATCAATCTCAAGCGTGAAAATGCAAAAGTGGAACGACGATTAGCCGCGGAACATGATAAGATAGATAAATTAGACTGTCGGTGGCGCGAGTTTAACGAAGGCGCTACTCCAAACGGCGACAACGACTCGAATTCGACCATGCAAGACTATCTAGGTACGTCGCTAATCATTTTAGCTCTTAATAGTGTTGATTATCAAATTGTAATTCTATATCGTGATTGATTTAAATTATGATTTTTATCTTTGATTGGCCTCAGAGCAATTAATGCCACATAAAAATAATGGGGTTCTGGAAAGGCGCAGTTTTTTTGAACTAGTCGCACCTAGTCTATTTTATTTTGTATCAGTCATCCTGCCTAACACGCCACTGATTTCAGAGGAATCTTTGATATTTGCTTTGAAGGATTTTTTTAAAACTTCATTTTGAATCACAATAATAATGATTGTATTATTTTATTTTCTGTGCTAGCAATATAACAACTACTTGGTCTGGAAAGTTAGCCGCTTGCTTCGGTATATCAATTACATGAGACAGACTGAGTGATTGCCATTGGATGAGCTGTACTCATATAACCAAAAGTTACGTACTTTAAATCTTGGATATTTTCGCGTAGTTATAAGGTTACTGATTCCGGGTGTACCTCTCTGATTAATCTTAATTAACATCCTCTAGTTTTGAGTTGATCACATAATGAAGCATTTGAATTGGTCCTTACAGTATATTCGTTAACCCGTGCTTTTATTATATAAAACTAGAATACATCCTTGGTTATATAAACTAAAGATACGGATTCTAAATCTTGGAACTTCCCGACTGTGCTATTAGCGGTTACTGATACTCTATTTCTAGAGGCTTCTTCTATCCCCATTTTTAGCGCATCGAAAGGGTCTAACTCCACCTCCTTCTCTATGCTACCTTGCCTATTCTGTATATGTTTATTAAATGCTGGATTTATTTGGTAAGTTGAATTAGATTCAGAATAAGCATGCCTGTCATTTCCCTTCACTAAGCTTCGCATAGCATCTTTCAGACAAACAGTCGCTTGTCTTTCCAGATACTCGAAGTTCAGCTTTCGTCGTAATACCATGTCAAGCACCAGTGGCAACTTGGAACTACCAAAAGAAATCCTATCATCAGCCTAATGCCTATCAGCCCCAACAACCAGCATGTGTACAAAACAGCTGCTGAAAAGATAAATCGCACTGTATTCGCCTTTAAACATATGTTTTAGTTATTTTTTTCAAAATATGATGTTGAACTTCTAAATAATTCTCCCGCAGTTAAAACCATGGCCGATGATGTGTAGCCCTGAGTATGTATTTAGAATGCGACTATCCCTCACCCCTCCCAGATGTCTCGTGATAGCGGCCGCATCTACCAATAGTTTGACCAATGTAGCCAGCAAGAGTTTCTTCCTCTGTGTTTTCTGGTAACATCTCGCTGGACCCGATGATTGCTTTCCCCTATACAATAACATACGATGAAATGTTCTTATTGCCCAGTCCGAATAATTTCTGTCGATTGTCGCAAACGTCAACGCTTTTCTTTCTTGTCCAGTAAGGTTTGCTTTAGAAAAAAGACGATTGTTTACATATATCTCTATGTTTGTAATAAGCTCAACTCACTGAGTCTACAATATCATTTGCTCATTGTTTCCCGACAGGGAGGAGGTAGGTCAGCCGGAGCAAAGCTTACACTAGTGACCATATTTAGGGAATATAGCACCTGATACCTACACGGTAATGTTACTGACAGAGCGTGCAACCCGTAGAGATAGATAAAGCTACCAAGGATCCAGCATCACGGGAGTTAGAGATATGGGCACGAATGTATTTTTTATGCTTATGATCCTTATAAGATGTATTTTTCATCTTGTCATCATGATCAGCTGTCACCCTTACCTCTTATCATATTATGATGTTTTTTCCTGCATACTATTCTGAAAACCTCCATTTCCATCTTCCCGTCATAATAAGACAGAATTTCCATATCCCCTTGGGCAACCATGTACATTACGTATACCCCGGGATATATTCATCTTCTCACAATCTGTTGTTCATCTTCCATTAGGCAACTTATGAACGGTATAGAACTGTAAAGTTACAGCCGCCCATCGGTGACCGTAATATTACGTGATATCAAGAATAATTCTATAATATATCACTTCCTGTACCAATTCATTTATAATGAATTTCTAAAATAGTTTATAATATATTCTATCATCTATTTATGATGACATAATACCATCAATTTGTACCCATCCATTGCCATTACCTCTACCGTTAATGTAATCGCATATGCACAGAGTTTTTTAGTGGTTATGCCTAATTAATATTAACAATATATTCAAATCCTCTTGTTCTGAGAATCCATTAAATTATGGCTGCCAGAAAAACTCCGAACGAAAGCAAATCTCGTTTCCCCGAAAAACATTTAATCTCAATAATACTTTATTTTGCTTTTTGTTTCTATTTTCATTTCAATTTGTTAGTTTACAGTTTATTTGAAAATATCGGTGGCGAGTTCAAGGTGTTAGTGATGTGCACTTACTATACCTAATCTAACCTAATTCCTAGAAATACCTAGAAGAAAAAGCGTTTTAACTTTTAATTTTATCAATGTTTGGACAAATATATTCGATATATAGGAGACTTGTTCCTATTTCAAACATTCACTTTACACCCGTAAAATGAATAACTGTTTATTTCGGTCACTGATTAATTTGAAAAGTTTCGACATTGACTAATGATGTTTCAGAGCTTCATCTGGAATTCCGGATTCTAAACTTTTTTTCTGAATTTTCATTTCTAACTTCCGTTTGCTGGATCATTATTACGAAAAGTCCAGAAAACTAAAAGTCCAGTGAATGTGCTATTGGGAAAGACGTGTACACTTTTCGGTCGCCTTATCACACGCAACGTCTATATTACAAGGAAATCTATTTAGATTTACATCACGATCTACGGCCTCTTGGTTTTCACCATAATTTTCTCAATTGGAGGTGTATATCTTCCGCCACATACTGTACGGGAAAAAATTATCTATGTAGGAAAGTCTGATCTCCTTATGTTATCTTTCCTTCCTTCTCCCCGTGGTGTCTAGCAACCTTTACATATTGCTTACGCGTTTTGTAAACTAAATTGCTGTGGTACCTGGATCAATCTCAGATCGGGCTGTCCAACCATGGCATAACAAAAAAAAAGATAAAGCGGTGGAGCCGGTGATAAATATACAGGTGCTTTCAAGATCTTTATGTTGTGTGACAAAAACAAAGGCGAGCCCGAATAAACCTTCTCTACATCAGTCATCGCCATACAAGGCAGTTTATGGGTAATAACAAATCTCGACTCTCAATTAAATTCAATTTCTAGACGTGAAATTAAAGTAGCAGCTCTATACCTAAAACTGGTCACAAATCTGGGTCTGGCTGTACCTTCTCATGGAACGGAAACATACTGCGAATTAGGATTGGTCACTCGATGTTCGATAACACAAATTATTAGACCGAATCTGGTGTTAAGCACCGTGCATGCCATTTTCATAGACACTGAAGATATGGGGGTGGGAAACTTGGAAAAAATGGCTATTTTTCGAGATAGGGTCGCAACATTTCGAGAAAGACACGGGAAAAATGCCCAAGGTCGAGTTTAACAGAATGAAAGCAAAATTGGCGAGATTGGACATCAGGTTCGGCAGCTACGCAGAGAAAGCTGTTTTTGGACGCTGGTACCACTTTTTTCACAATTCTGTTAATGGTACTTTGGCATGCGGAATGGGTTGATGTAACAGTGAATCGTTAATCCCACACTCAAGTGCTTGACAAAATCTCCTCGGTGGTGCCCCGCGTGGCGAAAGTGTGAAGAGTTGGAATTTTCCGTGAAGGTATTGGTTTTGACGGATGGTTGGAGTATAGTTGGAATTTACTACGCGTTTGATGACTCGCTTATTATATGTTGGTTCTTGCCAGGTGGTCGTAAACATAGGAGCCTATTTTGGTATACGATCGAGCGCAGATTTTGCTCCAAGTCACCGAATCTTAAAACATGCTTTCAAACGGTGCGCGGGA
This sequence comes from Mesochordaeus erythrocephalus, assembly GCA_004367975.1. Classification (NCBI taxonomy): domain Eukaryota; kingdom Metazoa; phylum Chordata; class Appendicularia; order Copelata; family Oikopleuridae; genus Mesochordaeus; species Mesochordaeus erythrocephalus. The sequence goes on from SCLF01139082.1 coordinate 15,313, forward strand.
TCGAGAAAATATTATTGGTCTCCTATATCACCAGTATCGACGTGCGACTACTTGCGATTTGAAAAGACATGAAAAAACTGATGGCACGGTTTAGTCCAAGTTTTATTCAGAATTGGCTGAATTTGATTGATATAGATGTGGCAACTATTGGTGAGTGAATCGATGAATGCGGTTCGATGTGGAATTGGTTGATATAGATCTGGGCCGCCCTGTTCGACTGCACTATTGGTGAGTGAGTCTATGAATGGCGGTTCGAAGTGGAATTGGTTGATACAGATGTGGGCCGCCCCGTTCGACTGCACTATTGGTAACTGAGTGGATGAACGGCGGTTCGAAGTGGAATCGGTAGTGAGCGTGGTGTCTCCAACTAGTGAAATCACACGACGCGTTTTACTTCGCAATATGTGATTAATGCTCCTAGTTGGAGATTATTGTCGGTTACCCGACCTTCTGAACGATGATTGATAAAGGGAAGCAGTCTAATATTGGCACGCCATTGCCGACTGCAAAAGGCGGTGAGAGAGTCTATGAATGGTGCGTGGGAGTGGTAAAGATACAAAAGTATGGTCAGAGAATACAAGATCTTAAGGGAGGTCTAAAAATAAAATCCGAAATCGAATCATCTTACGAGAGTTCTAAACTCGTGGGTGGTCTGAAAGAAATTGGAGACCTACGAGGTTGACTCAATCAGATTAATTCGTATTTCGCAAAAAAAGAAAATTTCTGTTGAACCTTGACTTATTATCTTCCTAGTCCGTTGCTTCTTAGTCAGGCACAATATATAGACTAGTATAAAACCCAACTACTAAAATAAGTTCGACAGCCAGCGACAAATATCAGGCACCCGATTTTCGTTTTCAATTCATACCTCTAGGTTTGGTTAAGTATATTGTTAGGTTTAGGGTTAGATTTAGGTTAGTTTTAAGGTTAGATTTAGGGTTCGGTTTAACGTTAAGGCTAGGTTTAGGGTTAGGGAAATAAACTTTGAGTACATAATTCGACACCTTAAATCATACCAACCCAAATTTACTGATGATTAAATAATGAAAAATATTAATTATTTAATTTTGCGATAATTAATTGAATTAGGTGAGGAGCGACAAGCAGATTTAACTCAATTTCGTGATTTAAAGCGGCAAAATGAACAACTTAGGAAGTCGTTGGACGAAGGATGATGAGAAATAATTGTTAACATTGTTAAAATCCGATTCGTCTCGAAAAATTAAACTTTATGACAGTAAATTTGATTTTGCCCGGGTTATTTCGTTGAGGGATTTTCTGTCAATCGATCAAAAATATGACCATTCTATTTAGACCTTAATATATATTCTGAATTAATATTCTCTCATTCTATTGATAGCCCATAAGGAGTTAAGGAGCCTTCAATCTGGATCTGGAAGCTTTGACTATATACAAGTTACGTCCGAGTTGAGGACATTATTGCGTCGATGTCATGACTACGAGAGACAGGGACTCAGCTATCGCAAGGAAAATGCCCTAATGATTCAGGATCAAGTGAAAGAAGCATACAGAAATTTACAACGGGCCAATTCATCCTTTATGGGCGCTGTTAGGCAAGCGTGTTGCCTTTATTATGACCGATGCAGTTGTGTCTTACTATACTTAGCTATTCTATAAGCGGTCATATTTTCCTCAAGGCACGATTATGAATATTAGGGTAATTTTAAAAGTCGAGTATGCACTGGTTGTACATGAAGTATCTTACGAGGAAACCGAGATATGGCAACCCAGGGATGTAAATGGGTACGGGGCGGGAAGGGATCAATCCTCACTGGGGAGTTGTGGATGGGTTCGAGAACTATATCTATGATTAGCTTTCTTTCTTTATAAATCTGATTTTATGCTAATTTTGCTAATTTAATTTTAGACTCCAGTTTAGTTTGTGTTTACCAATTTGTACAACTGAACCCGTGCGAGTTAAGTGGTTGTTTAGCATTTCCATGGAAGGTCGTATTTTCACCCGTAGGCACATTTATTTGTACTTAAACAAAAACGACCTATTAGTAGTGGTAGTTGTTCTGTTTGCAAGTATAAATCTACTTACATATTAGTAATTGAACTGTAACTTGTAGTTGTTATAGAAATATCGGTTGGGTGACATTTAATTCCAGTGGACGTTTGCTTGTATAATATGGTGACCGGATGGAAATTCTCAAAAGGCAGGACACTTTTTTCAAAGTTGGGAAAGAGCGGGACGCCAAAAAAGTTGATAACCTCTAGTGTAACGTGCGTGCAAATCTAGAATCATACGTCACTTCTCTTTATTTCACGAATCGTAGAGTACGAGCGCACGGGTTAATTTAACATCTTCAAATTTCGTTCTAATCACTGTTAAAGAAAAATGACTTTACATTAGACTATCATAAGGAATATCATCTATTTTGGCATTATATTCACCTATCGTAAGGAATGAGATGTATTTTAGATTTATTTTCACCTGTCAGACTTCAGGCAACTCTATTTTGGCAGTGGAGTTTGCAGTGGAGATTTGTGGGGATCGATTTATTTACATACTTGGGGTAACTCATCTCGCTATTAAAATTAACCTGAATTTAAGCGACTATGATGGCTCCAATATTTCAACTAACAAAAAACACCAAAAATTAGCTAAAAGTATACACGTAATGTAACAGTATCATCATTAAACAATCTATTTACGACTGTTGAGATTTATTTCGAGTTCTACTTCCGTTTTGTGAGGTCCAACAAAAAGATCTGTGAAACATTGTGAGTTTATTTAGACTATAATGGGTCTAAATATACAACAATTTTGTATACACTGGTTCTCCTCGAAAATCTTTAATATTTAAGTAGAAATTCTATTTTTTACTTACATCTCTTCTAAAATTGGTTATAAATATGGTTATAAAATAATTATCTGTCATCTTAGTAATGTAATAAAGTTTTACCGAACCAAATCACCTTCTGGATTTCGACATCAGTCATACTCATAAATATCCGAGAAAATTATTTAGGTATATTTTAACCCTCTTGTAAACACGCGACAATTTATGTTGTTTGAGCACGAGAATCGTGACGTTTGATGTTAACCCCGCAGAAGTTACAAATTTCAACTAGCTACAGTGGGGTACCTGAAAGCGCCACACTAGAAAGCGCCACAAATGCTAGAAAGCGCCACAAAAAAATTCGGATTTTGT